>JALIZH010026715.1:0-37453 GCA_030522465.1 Rhipicephalus appendiculatus
AAGAAAAACTAAGCGAAGCATTTTAGTCCAGGACTTCGACACAGCTGTTCCTGTTTGACGATAACGGAAAGTTTATTGATTAAGTGTACACAAACACTGGAGGCACTTATACACTAAAAGTTCGAAATGGCGTCAGTAGAACTTATACAAACGCTAGACATAATTTTAAACGGACATCTATAAAACACTGTGCGGTACTAAGACACTATAAAAAAAAAGAAACATGCTACTTCTCAAGGAGCTGTAGAGAGAGAGAGAGAGAAAAAAAAAAAGGGGGGGAAGGGGGGTTCGAGTAGCATAGCAAGTCGGATGACATGTTTCCCTGCTTAACTCAGTATGGCGCTGCGGGAAATTCCAGTTTGTCCCCACGTAATACGAAAAACCGAGTGTGCCAGCGCCTTAAAAAGGCATCAACACCACTTACATCTAGGTCATCGACTAGGTATCCAAAAATAATTTGATAAATTCGGTGCAAGACCGGGAATGCTGCTCGCTGTGATTGTCGACGAGCTTCTGCTTGGCACCGACGTCTCCAGATCACGTACATTGTGACTGCGAGTACCAATTGGACAAACAGGCCATTTTTCCTCTGCGACAGTGATGTAGCCCTAACTCCAAAGGCGCGCCAAACAAGGTGCCACACACCCTTGGTAGCAACGCATTCAAATAATGCATGCTTAGTGGTCTCGGATTTTCCACAATTCGCGCACTTATCATTTGGCACTACGTGCCACTTTGCGAGGCGTTGACGCGTCGGTAGCACGCTCCATCTTCTCAGCCAGTCAAATTCGCGAACCACCTCGGGAACTTTGCTCTTTTTCCAGGTCTTCCATCGGCTTGGGTTCGTTTTTCTTTTATCTTCATCTTCTAGTGTCTCTTCCGTCAGCAAGTAGCTTAACTCTATTGGCGCTAGTTCTTCAAACCCTTCTCCCTCCGTTTTGTTATCTACTGTGTGTTTAAAGTCACACACAGTCTTTTAAAACTCCAGTGGTCTCTCAGCTTGCGGTCCACTGTATCTCTCTGTCGTAAACGTATTCTTTAAAGTACTTGTCCAGTACATCAGAAGGCTCTTTCCTGGGTATTCCGGATCCGCAAACAACCTGGAAGTTGTTTTTGCTGCCAGTGCTCTAGTGAATAGCTTAATATCTGGTAGACCCAGACCACCACGCTCTGTGGGCAGATTGAGGCAACTAGTCTTCACCTTGGCCGGTTTATTTTCCCATATAAATGCTCCAATGACTGTTTTGAGGTTCTGTGCAAAACTGCTCGGCAGCAGCGCAATGTGTGCGATGTAGCAGACGTAAGCGCACGCCTGCGTCTTTATCACACCGGCCCTTGCAGCGAGTGATAGTTTGAATCCCGAAGCCTTATTTATCACCTCCCTCGCTTTGGTTATTGCGTCTTCCCATGTTCTATTTGCAATGCTTCCTTCTTCAAAGATCAGTCCGAGAACTCTGACAGCATCCACGTGTTGAACTCCACCTGGGAGATCGTCGGAAAAGGCTCCAAAGCGCATCGCCTTGCTTTTGTCGGTGTTCAAGTATGCGCCAGAGAGAGCGGAGTACTGCTCAAAGAGCTCCAAAAATATCGTAAAACCAATTTTGTTTCTCACAAATACCGAAATATCATCGGCGTAAGCTGTAACCTTTATTTCCTCGGTGCCTGGCATGGGAAACCCTCTTATTCTCGGGCACGTTGCTACTTTCCTGATGAGGGGATCCAGTGACAATACAAATAAAACTGGAGCGGCTGGGCATCCCTGTCTAACACCCCTTTCTACAGCGAAGCTCTCAGTCATGTCACCATTTAAGTAGAGGTGACTACTGGTGCCCTCATAAAGCAGATCAAAGCACTGAACGAACTCTTCTGGCAAGCCATAATTTTTCAGTACTGCGAACAAGTAACGCCGCTCGACCCTGTCGAACGCCTTCGCTTGATCGAGGGACACGAATGCTCCGGAAATTCCTTTCTCTTTGGCATAACAAAAGAGGTCCCTGATCAGCGTGAGCGCTGCGAAAGCGGAGCGGCCAGGGACAGCACATGACTGGAGAGGTGACACTAACTCGCTCAGCAGGGGTCTCAGCCGTAGTACTAACAGTGTTGCTACGAGTTTATAGTCTGTGTTAAGGAGAGTGATCGGCCTCCACGACTTGGGGGTTAGACCCATCCATACCCTCCTTTAACAACAGAACCACTCTACCTTCTTTGAACGACAGCGGCTTTTTCCCTTCGGTGATAAAAATGTTCACCAAATCAATCAGGAGATCCCCAAGAATCTCGAAAAAACGCGCATAAAAGGCCGTGAGGATGCCATCCGGGCCAGGTGCCGATCTGGCATTCATAGCCTTAAGGGCTTGCGAAACTTCATCCTTCGTTGCTGGGGAGTGCAATCGCTCGGTATCTTCGGGCTTCAGCTTGGGAAGTCCATCGCAGGACGAAAGAAGTTTGCGCTCGAAATCATCGTCATCTAGCTGCACTTCTTGGGTAAAAAGGTCGCTCAAAATGAGCTCTGAATGTATTCTGTACTTCCACTGGCTCGGTCGTTATACTACCGTCCTCTCTTTGCGCTGTTAAAATCCGCTGTGGTTGGTTTCGCCGCGTTCCGACCCTCAATGCAAACGTGAGATTTCCAAGTTCATCTCTTGGCAACTGTAACTCGTCTGCTATTCTAGACACTTGCGCTCTCTTATGCAGAAGGCTAGAATAAATCTTTCTTTGTGCCATCACGTAATCACGCATCGCCTGCGTAGACGTGCCTCCTCTCTCCACTATCTGAATGCGTCGAAGCGTCTCATTCATGCGACTCGTAATGCGCGCATGCCTCTCCTTTCCAGCCTCTTCGGAAATCAAACGCCATCGCTTTTTGAGCCTATCCCACGTGGCTGGATCCAACACGTCCACCTCAGCGATGGAAGCCGCAACTTCTCTTCCCATGTACTTGATACATTCCTCATCGTGCAGTATGGTGGGATCCATGCGCCAGGAGCGGGGTGATCGTCCACCACTGCACGCTTGCATACTGAACAGCAGCGGCTTATGATCGCTGACATTCAAGCCGTACGAAGGCACTTGCACGACATCACATGACACAAGCGTTGCGCGAAATGCTTCCGGGATATATACCCTATCCAACCGGCTCTGGTGAATTCCACTCGCTCTGGTGGCAGCGAACGAGTCACCATGCAGAGCGACCCACGCGTCTATCAGCTGCCAGTTTGCAACAATATTGCCAAGTTCTCGTGCATAATAGTTACAGCGACCTTGGCCCGGGCCTCTGATGTCGCGCGAAGTGTCGAGGACGCAATTGAAATCACCCAATAAGATATACTGGAGTGGTTCGAGCATGTACGAACGCACTCCTTTATAAAACTCATTAGTGAGATATCTTTTTACGGGTGCGTATACGTTTACAATTCGTGTCCTCTTGCCATCCAGTGACAGGTCAAGTACGATTACCCTGCCATCCGTATCAAATTTACAATGCGCCCCTCTCCTAAGCCTGTTACTCATAAAAATGACACCGGCTCCGCATGCCGCGGAATGCGTCAGAGAGAAAAAGGCGTCTACCTGCCACCTATATCGGAAAGCGACAACGTCCCAACGCGTACGAAAATTAGTCTCTTGCACAAACAAAACATCAACATGCATATCGCGAGCCATCTGAATGACTGCTTGCTGTTTAGCAGGACTGCGAAAACCTCGGACATTAAATGTCATGAAAAACAAATGTCTCCATTGTTATCAAAGGAGAAGTTACTAAAGTGTGGAGCAAGGCAGAAGACGAAGGGAATTAAAAAAAAAATTAATACATTTCGTCATCACTCACATGCAGCGGCGCCCCATCCGTTTGCGAGGCGACGCGTGGTTTTTTACAAGTCACATTGCTGCTTCCATCGCTGTTGCTAATTGAACTGCTTGGCTTTGGTCGCCGTTGGCTGCTGGGAAGGTCTTTGGACGCCTCGCTAGACAGCGAAAGGAAACCGCGAGTGTATGGGTCCTCCTCGCTGTCTGAAATAAGGCTACTTCTTGTTTGCGTTGTGCTGATCTGCTCCTGGATCTGTTTCGTGTAGAGGAACGCTGTGCTTGGCCTTCTTCACGAGTAACCTTGTTGCCGCTTCTCTTTCCTGTGGTTGCCTTTGATGCGGGTTGCGACGCTTGAGAGGCTTCTTTTTCCTGAACCAGCCACCAACGCACCGCCCTCCGCGGCGGCCTGTGGAGACGCTGGTTTATCATTTGTAGACGCCGACGTGGAATCGCAGTCCAACTGCGACGAAGCAGGGTCGCTGGATGCTTTCACTGCGTTGCTGGTTGTCGCGACGCTCTCTGCGTTGCTCGAGCCTTCGCCTGTGGTCGTTTCAGACTCGGAGCTCGAGGTTTCGGGCTTCGCGTCTAGGGAGCGTTGCCCGCTTGTGCAGCCGCTGTCCACGTTGTCGAGAGGAGTGCGTCGCACGACTCTCTTCGTGGGCTTTAGTACTTGAAGCCTGGGTGTCGCACCGGGAGTACACGAGTGCACGGCCGAAGCTTCGCTCAGTGACGGAAAATCTTCCTGAGAGGCCACCGTGCTCTGCGTAACTGCAGCATAAGATTTTCTTCGGAAGCATTCTTTCGCAGAGTGATCCCCGCCACACTTCCTGCACGCAACGGTGCACGTCTCCGTGACGTGGCCAAATGCGCCGCACCTCTGGCAAAAGGGCTTGGTACACGTCGCAGCCATGTGGCCCTCGCCACTGCATCGAGCACAAACTCGACGCATTCCTCGGTATTCAAGCATGGCACGATGTCCGAGTACAGTAACAAAATTGGGGGCTGGTCTAGTCATTTCCATTTTGACGACACGTGTTCCCGAGTAGGTCGTTTGGCGCTTCTGCACTGTTGTGTACTGCAGGTCACGCACCTTGCCGTAAGGTTGAAGAGCCGCAACGAGCAAGTCGTTGGAGACGTACGGTGGTAGTCTGTAGACGTTGACATGAACGATCGGGGGTCCTACAGCGTCGACGGACACTTTCTGTTCCCTAATGTTGAAACCTTCATTGACTAGGAGACTTGTAGCTTGGTCTGCTGTTCTGGTCGCTACCAGGAACTTTGACGTTCCGAGATGCTGCACGAACAGCACCCCTTCATCGCCGACTGTTTCCTCAATGCTGTCGATGATCTCGTCCATCGACACAGTGTCTTCGGGCACGTTGAACGTGAAACAGTGCTCCTTCGGTGGAGTCGGTGGCAGAGGCCTCGACGCCATCTCCGCAGGTCCCCGGTAGGGCCGACGAAAATGGGACAGACCTCAGGGCCTGCCAGCCGGCAGGCTCCCTGACGTGGAAGAAACGCCGCCGACGAAACGCCGCTGGACGCTAGTTGCGTTTGCGCACGAAAGCGGAGAGTCTCGATCGAAAGCCGGGAGACGCTATGCTGACAAAAAATCACTGGCGAAGCTCCTTATGGTATCACTTCGGCGGCTCTGACGAAATGTTGTTTCTATAAAATGCTACAAAACGTTAGCATACAGCAGCACTCCTTCGTATCAGTGAGGCCCGAACCGAATTTGTAGTGACGGTTTTTGCTTTGGTTCCTCAGAAAAAATGTATTCCTACAGCTTATATAGATCACACTGTACCGAGTAGAGGTGGGCAAAAACGGAACAAAGCAACAAACTTTATATTTATGTCTTCTGCTTACGTTATCAAGACACATTGCTTAAACACTAAACTTTCACAATTTGTTTATTCGGAAATGCGCCCAAGCATGTCTTCTAATATTCTGACTCGCACATATTTTGACACAACCAAAAACAATGGTTTTGCTGGTACACTGAAATTGATGGTGAATTCTAACAGCAAATTTGGAGCACTTCAGGTAGTAGTTTTTCTGCTGCATGCTGTTACGTTTGGCCGTGATGGGCTCCAAGCCGGGAGAAGAAGACGCCGCGAGAAGGAAGAACGGACTTTTTAATGCGGCATGCTTGCCGAAAGAAGTTGTACAAAAGAAGCGCCCACGGCGTGGTCCGCAGTCCTTTATAAAGGCACGCCGTGATCAAAGGGCGAGGGCAAACATATCAACGCACATGCGCGATAACAGATTATCGTCCGGAACAGATGAGCCAGACTTGGGCGCCGGCTGAAAAGCAGAGAGCGGTGCGCAACGCAACAGCCCCTCCCCACGGAAGAGCACCAAGGGGGTAAAGAAGGCTCCACACGCACGGGTTCTTGCGAAATGTTCGTGAAGACTTCGATGTAACGGCACTTTCGGAGATTTTCACCAGTTCAGCTGGCTGCGCGCTCGATAGGCAGTTCCGAGGTGCACAGAAGCGCCAAAGTACTTGGCGACCGACGTTCAAGGATCCGGCGAAGTGACGTCTGACCGTCTGAGGTCAGATGACAGTGCTCGGTTTTCAAGTCGAAGGATGCGTCCTTCACGGACGCGCGCAGGGTCCGGTGGTCTCGTAGGCCGATGTGCGGAAATGTGGAGTGCATGGTGTGGCAGGAAACTGCAGGCGTCGCCGAGGGCACGAATCCCGGGCCAGGGTCCTGGGCATAGGTGATACAGCAAGCACCCCCGCAAACACCACAAACAACTGCCGAGTGCGGCCAGGCTAGACCCTCATACGCAGAGTGTTTTGGAAACCTTCCAATTGGAACAAAATTGACTGTCGAGGACTTGCGACACTTACGGTTCTACGTGAATACTGAATCAGGGCTTCGGTGCCACTATGCCGACCGGCGCAGAGGGAGAGAAAGCCCTGCTGAGACCATCTGCATTTGCGTGCAGCGATCCTTTCTTATGTTTAACCGTAAACGCGTACGGTTGCAAACTGAGGCTCCAACGTAATAACCTGCCATTTTTGTTGGACATCTGTTGAAGCCACGTGAGCGGACGATGATCTGTAATGAAAATGAATTCTGACCCAGCCAAATAACAGGAAAGCTTTTCTACAGCGCAAACGAGGCACGCGCATTCCTTTTCTATGGTACTGTAAGCTTGTTCGCGAGCAGACAGCTTTCGGCTTGCGTACAAAATGGGATGCTCATGCCCGTGCTCGTCTTCCTGACTCAAAACTACACCTACCCCTTTTTCGCTTGCGTCACACTGCACAAGAAAGGGTTTCGAGTGGTCTGGGCTTGCCAGGACGGGCTTGGCGGTGAGAGCTATCTTCAAAGAATTAAAGGCAGCTTGTTTTGCTTCGTCCCATTGTACACGTTTAGGAGCGTCTTTTTTCAGCGCGTCTGTAAGTGGGCTAGCAACCTGAGAGAAACACTTGATATAGCGTTTGTAGTAGCCTACCATCCCTAAAAAAGTACGGAGCTCAGTCTTTGTTTCCGGCTGAGGGAAGTCCTTGATTGGCAGAACCTTTAAATCAAGTGGACTTCGATGTCCTTGACCTATTCTGTGACCTAGGTAGTCGACTTCTGAGCGACCTAATTTGCACTTCTGGGCTTTTAAAGTTAGGCCAGCCTCGCCAAGGCGACTTAGAACATCCCGCAAATGGTTCACGTGCTCCGGCCAAGTATTTGAAAATACTGCGATGTCGTCGAGATACGGTAACGCGAATGCCTCCGCTCCAGCTAGCACATGATCCATGAGTCTCGAAAAGGCGAAGGGGGCATTTTTAAGACCGAATGGAAGAACCAAAGGCCGGAAGGTGCCGAAAGGAGCCACGAAGGCAGCCAATTCGCTCGCTCGCTCTGTTAGCGGCACTTGCCAGTATCCCCGCACTAAATCGAGCGTGGAGATAAACTTAGCTTTGCTCACCTTTTCAAGGCAGTCTTCTATGTGCGGTAAGGGATACACTTTGGTAACAGTTACAGAGTTAAGCTTACGGTAATCGATACACGGCCGCGGTTCTTTACCGTTAGCTTCTACAATTATCATTGGGGACATGAAACTTCCTTCACCTCGTTCGGCCACTTTAAGCGCCAGCATCTGATCGACTGCCTCCCCTCATCAATTTTTCATGGCGCGCTGAACATCTGTAAGCTTTACATCGCCTGTTGTTGTGCGACGTTGGATTGTCAGCTTCTGGTGTAAGCTCGATATCATGAGTCGTCAGAGTGGTCCGACCGGGCACCTTTGAAAACACTTGTCTGTGCTCAGCTATCAAATTTGTTAAATCTTCAAGCTGGCTTTCACTTAGAGCAGCACTGTCTGCTGTCAAATTAAGGATTTCATCCACAGAAAAACAAGTCATGTCACGGGGAATGTCAGGAAGTTCGGCTGCTACTTCGGGTTGATTTAACACCAAGTTCACAACCTGCACACGCTCTACATAGGGCTTCATGAGGTTGCTGTGATAGATACGTACTTCCTTCCTACGACCTGGCAGTTTAACAACGTAGGTTGTGTCTGAAAGTTTGTGTTGTATCGCCCCGGGGCCTTCCCAGTGTACCTCCAACTTGTTAGCTTTAGAAGTACGCAACATGAGCACCTTTTGCCCTTCGTGAAACTGGCGCACACTGCTGTTTTTGTCGTAGCGCTTTTTTTGCTTTTGTCTGAGCTTCAAGCATATTAGCTTCCACCAGAGCCTGCGTGTCGTACAGGCGCTGCAGTAGGTTGCAAACGTACTCGACCACAGTCGGATCGCTACCCTTCTCTTCCCAGTTTTCACGAACTAGCCTAAGCGGGGAGCGCAGTGCCCTCCCGTACACGAGCTCTGCTGGGCTAAAACCTGTCGATTCATGTGCCACCGAACGTAAGGCAAAGAGCATAGCTGGTAACGCAGTGTCCCATTCTTTTTTTTTGCTCGTAACACAAAGCCCGCAATACCCGCTTCATTACAGAATGAACCCTCTCTACACTGTTGCTTTGCGGATGTTGAATAGAGCTGTGGTGTATCTTGATACCGCACCTGTTGAGAAAAGTGGTTGTTAACTCGCTGGTGAAGACACTGCCGAGATCTGACTGTATTTCACTCGGAAAACCCACGCGGGAAAATATCAAGAGGAGGGCGTCTACTATTTCTGCCGATGTAAGACAACGGAGCGGCATTGCCTCAGGAAATTTAGTTGCAGGGCACACCATCGTCAAAAGATATTTATATCCCGACTTCGTCACCGGCAAGGGCCCCACAATGTCAACTACGAGTCGACGAAACGGCTCAGTAATTATAGGAACTGCAGTCATAGGAGCCTTGTGTTTCTCGTGTGGTCTCCCAGTTCGCTGACAAACGTCACAACTACGAACAAACTCCCCCACATCTTTAAAACAGCCTGGCCAGTAGTACTCGCTTAGCAGCCTTGCTTTTGTCTTTGTAATTCCGAGATGACCAGACCAGCCTGCCCGATGGGAAAGTTCTAGTATGTTCTCGCGGTACTTTAGAGGGACCACGATTTGGTCAGCGCTTGCGCCTTTCTTGCCCCGAAACTCGCGGTACAAAATGCCATTTCTTTCATGGAACGAACCACTGCCAGCGCCTTGCTTTGAGACGCTTTGGCGACATTTTGTCAAGGTTAAATCGGTTTTCTGTTCCTCGATCAACGTGGCTTTGTCGACGGAAGATAACGCCTGAAAATCGCAGCTCGTGGGTGGAATGAAACACGGTGCCTGTTCACCTTCCTCGTGGGCGGATTCATGCGTGTCTGAGCTCGCGTCACCGCTATTATCTCATTGACCCCGTTTTTGATCCTCGGCACCGACAATGCGTGACGACGGCTCTTGGTGAGCGGCAGTTTCTTTCGCCATCGACCTCGTGACAACCATTACAGGGTTCATATCAAGTGTGACGCCTGCATTCAGCAATTCTTTTGCTGTTCTGTTTGATAGCAAATATGGACACTGTGGCATTACGCTATCCGAGACAGCTGCTTCAGTCTTAATTTCACCGAACTCCCCTTTCAATGTTACATTTGCTACTGGTAAGCTCAGTGTGCCTTCTTCCAAGGCTTGCCTTAAGCACACATAATCGCCTGTGAAATCACCAAAATTTACTAGGGAAGAGTGCACCACGTCATACGTTGCACCTGTGTCACGCAAGACTTTACATTCTCGGCCGTTAACTTCCATGTCATGTAGGTAAGGTTGCAGCAAATCTTCGCCCTGCTCCATAACGAACTGTATCGGCGATACTTTTGGAACGCGACACCCCGCAGCTACGTGTCCTGGTTTCTGACATTTAAGGCATACGATAGGCTTCCGCGCCTCAAAAGAGTGGTTTAAAGGTGAATCCGAAGATTCCTGCTTTGTGGTATTGTTATCTTTCTTCCCAGACTTCCTAAATTCCTTCTGTTCTGGTGTAGAGCCTCGTGCGCCTCGCATGTTTTTTTCTGCGTCAAAAGAACGGTGTTTTGCGCAGTAGTCATCTGCATACTCGGCTGCCTTGCGGGCCGTCCTCACATCTGGCTTATCGAGAATCCATTCCCTCAGTTTTTCAGGAAGTGCCGAACAAAATTGCTCTAGGCAGATTTCCTCAAACATTTTTGCCTTGTCATCGAATGCGTCAGCACCTTTTAGCCAATTTTCTTGGAAGCTTGCTAGCCTGTACGCGAACTCTGAGTAGCTTTCGTTCGGCTTCTTAGCCGATTTCCTAAACTTAAGCCGGAAAGCTTCAGGCGACAACTTGTACTTTGCTAACAAGGCCCGTTTTATGTCCTCGTAACATTCCGCTTCTTCGGCACTTAACCTAGCTAGAATTTGTGCTGCTTCCGCCGGCAACAAACTCAGAAGTCTTTGAGGCCAGGACGTCAGATCAAAGCCCATTCTTGTGCAAGTGCGCTCAAAGTTTGTCAAAAAGAGCCCCAATTCACTACCAATAACAAAGGGCTGAAGAAAACCTCTCATGTCATAACTGACGGCTCTCGGCTCTGCCTCAGTGGCCAGAGTCCGCTTTAGCTGCTCCAATTGGTATTGTTTTAGTTCCTCCTCTCTTTCTCTCACTTTGCGTTTCCTCTGCACTTCATCTATTGCTTCAGCAATTTCGCCGGCACTCGCCCCACAGGCTGAAATTTTGCCCACAATTTCGGGTTTCCGAATAGCTTTGCTAACCTCTAAGCCGAGCTCATCTGCTACGGCCAACAAATCTACCTTTAGCAAGCTATTCAAATCCATGTTCAATACCGTAACTGTGACAAAAGTCCTCTCTAGCCGCCTTTCCTATTTCCCTGACTGGAAATTATAACACTCGGCGTACCAGAGTTCAAAGCCAAAGCCTCACCGACTGCTGCCGCAGAGCTCCCGGGGGTCCGCCATCGCGCCGCTGCCACCAGCTGTTACGTTTGGCCGTGATGGGCTCCAAGCCGGGAGAAGAAGACGCCGCGAGAAGGAAGAACGGACTTTTTAATGCGGCATGCTTGCCGAAAGAAGTTGTACAAAAGAAGCGCCCACGGCGTGGTCCGCAGTCCTTTATAAAGGCACGCCGTGATCAAAGGGCGAGGGCAAACATATCAACGCACATGCGCGATAACAGATTATCGTCCGGAACAGATGAGCCAGACTTGGGCGCCGGCTGAAAAGCAGAGAGCGGTGCGCAACGCAACAATGCGGAACAAGTCTGTTTCATTGGCAGATTAAAGCACTCCGCTCCGGCGCAGGGAAACTCAAGGAAGTCTGCCAATGGAACACAGGCACTCCCGCCAGAGCCAATGGCAGGGGTGCTAAAACATGGGTTGCCCTTTACGGAGGTACACTGAGGGACGGGGGCGGAGTTTCTTTTTGTCGTTGTTTGTTTCCTGGCGTCATTTCCGTTTCTCTGTTTTTTAAATGCGAATGCATTTCATAGTCGGGCTATGTCAGGCATCCGGCGTTGGCGTTGGCGTTGTCCGCGGAGGAGGAGGATAGGTTGAGGATGTGTGCGCGCCGGCAGGTGTTAGATGTGAAGCATCTTATGGCGAAGCTTAATCCGGTGGTGGTGGTGTGCGGCGTGACCACCCTTACTGCGCATGCGCAAACCCTTTAAAAAAAAATAAAAATAAAAAACCTCCTCTTTCCCCTCTCTCTCCTCTAGGCATCCCCTCCCCGCGGCAACCACACCCTCACTGCGCATGCGCCTCCCCTCCCCTCTCTCTCCCTGCTACGCTCCCCCCCTCTCTCCTCTAGGCATCCCTGCCCGCGCCGTCCACACTCCCACTGCGCATGCGCGTCTCACCTCTCTTCTCCTCTCCTACGCTCCCCCCTCTCTTCTCTAGGCATCTCTGCCCGCAGCGTCCACACTCCCACTGCGCATGCGCGCCCCCCCCCCCCTCTCTCTTTCCTCTCCTACGCTCCCCCCCTCTCCCTCTCTCGCCTCGAGACGCCGACACAGGCAGCGTCTGCTAGCGAGTTTCTTGGTTGAAAAAACCGACTGCTCGCGCTGCACAACCGTTCACTGGCCACCCCGTATATATGGCAATGAATCTTGACCTCCAAGGTGGTGCCGGTGGGAGATTTCTCCTGTGCGTTGTTGAACAATAAAAATTCGCAGCGTGCGCGTTAACTAAAAGCGGACTGCGGCGGAGCTCGGCGGAGCTACATATGAAAAAAAATTTAAAAAAAATAAATAAAAAATTTAAAAAACAAGAAAAAGCAAAAAAAAAGGCGCTGCGCCTTGCTCCCGACCGGGCTGCAGAAATCAGGCGCCTTTTCCTTCTTCGAACCACAACCACCATATATAAATGGTGCCGGTGGGAGAAAAAAGGCGCTGCGCCTTGCTGACCAGCCAACGTGTGGGCACGTTGGCTGGTCATCTTGTGGCACCATGTTCAAGCCGCTTCTTTTCTACGTGCAGATACTCCTGTTCGGTGCAACAGCAAGGGCCAGCGCACATCAAGATGTGACCAACTTTGTCATCGAAGCGCGTAATGCTACTTCCGCGCAAGCGTCACCCATCATCGACGAAGGTTGGGCAACGCTGCTTCCAGCGCCATCAACGTCAACTCAAGTGGATAAAAGACGCCCCCCATCCCCGGATTCTTTCAGTGGGCACGTTGGCTGGTCATCTTGTGGCACCATGTTCAAGCCGCTTCTTTTCTACGTGCAGATACTCCTGTTCGGTGCAACAGCAAGGGCCAGCGCACATCAAGATGTGACCAACTTTGTCATCGAAGCGCGTAATGCTACTTCCGCGCAAGCGTCACCCATCATCGACGAAGGTTGGGCAACGCTGCTTCCAGCGCCATCAACGTCAACTCAAGTGGATAAAAGACGCCCCCCCATCCCCGGATTCTTTCAGTGGGCACGTTGGCTGGTCATCTTGTGGCACCATGTTCAAGCCGCTTCTTTTCTACGTGCAGGTTAGTAACAAAGTATCATCCGTTAAAACTAGCAATCCTTATTTCGTCCAGCTGACGTGCCCACGTAGTTTGTATGCCTTGTATTGTAACATTCAACAAGTGTTTTTGTCCCTACTGATGTTATGCGGGGATGTTGAATCTAATCCGGGACCCTCCAATTCGGAGTTGTTGTCACAGTTGATTGAAGGTCAGAACAACATCCAAAAAAGGCTTGATGATATCGAGCTGAAATTAAAAACTGTGGAGGAAGCTTCTGAGATAATTAAAGGATTCAGCGATAAACTTAACAACCTGGAAAAGACTGTCCAAAACATGGAACGTAAGCTCGTTGATTTAGAGGATAGAAGCAGGCGTAACAACCTTGTTGTGTTCGGCATACCGGAAAAGAATGATGACGCCTCTGACGAACTCCTGGATAGCGTAGTTAACAATCTGTTCGGCCATACTTTAGACGTGAACGTAAACTCTGTCGAGCGGATTCATAGGCTAGGGCGTAGGCAGCATGGTAAAAGTCGACCAGTGATCGTGAAGTTTTTCGACCACAGGGAAAAAGTTAACCTTCTCAAAAATTGCTTCAAATTAAAAGGGAAGGGAATCTCAATCTCGGAGGATTTTTCTGCAAGCACTCGGCACGTCAGGAAGCTACTATGGAACAGCACTTCAGATATTAGGAAGTCGGGCACTAAGGTAAAGCTTGTACACGACAAAGTTAAGATTGGCAATCGATTGTTAACATTAGATGAAGTCCAGCGTGAAATGGCCTCTGCGAACAGACCGCTTACCAGAGCAACTCGCAACAAATGAAACGACAAGAACGGGGGACTTTTTCGATGCTTAAATATTAACGCCCGTAGTATCCTAGCAAAAAGCGATGATTTAGACAGTGTTGTGTTAACTTATCACCCTCATCTTTTGATAATTACTGAAACCTGGCTTCACACCGATGTTAGTGACGATGAGATCACGCCCCAGGGTTACCGAATCTATCGCAAAGATAGGAGTAGTCGAGGCGGCGGAGTAGCAATCATATTTAAGGAAACCTTACAAGTTGAAAGATTAGCCGATATACCCGATCTTGAATGTGTAATCGTGAAGGTAGACTCAGGCGATCTTAAGTTCATAGTCGGCGCATTTTACCGCCCCCCAGGCACAGACGAAGCATTCTTTGATAGGCTTAACGAATTTCTTTGCACGGTCCATGGTTACTCTAGTAATATAATAATTGGCGGTGATTTCAACGTCCCTTCAGTTATATGGGATACTGATTTTCCTGTGCCGTCTTCAAATGTAGCGAAACGCTTAGTCGATATAGTCCTTTTTCATGATTTAACTCAACTAGTTAAGCAACCCACCCGCATACAGAATACTACTGCTTCAACTCTGGATCTTTTTTTCGTTAGTAGCAGCATGCTGCGTCGTGTGGCGGACACCAGTGTGCTTGATGGAATATCCGATCACAAATTGGTTTACATGAGCGTTAATCTTAACGAAGTTCCAAAAGGCAAGAGGGAAGAACGCGTGGTGTCCGTCTTCTCACGCGCAAATGACGTAGAAATACTGGACACATTAGACTTGCATTTTTCTCGATTCACTTTACTTTCTGAATGTAGTACTTCTACTGTTAACAACCTTTGGTGTTCTTTCAAAAACCTTGTATTGCAGTGCGTTCATGATTTTGTGCCAGAAAAGGTGAAAATAATAAGAAATGTGAGCCCATGGATTACTATGCCAGTTGTTCGCTTGGGACGTAAAGCAAAGAAGTTAAGAAAACAGCACCGTCAGAACCCCACTTCGACGAACATTCATAAACTCAGCATTGTGCGCAAAGAATTAAAAGATAGTATCAAGAAAGCAAAAGATCAGTATTACAACGTCACTTTAGAAAACTTCTTGCTGTCGTCCCCAGCGAAATTCTGGGAGCATTTCGCCCCGAAAAAGAAGCGTTTTCATGGTATATGTGTAAATGGGGCCATCGTTACTAACAAAGAAACTATCGCCGAATCATTTAACACGTTTTTTTTGTTCAGTGTTTACTGATGACGATGGCAGAAGGCCATGTTCAAAAACGATCCATGATATCCCACCAATAAGTGACATTTCAATATCTGAGGAAGGAATCTTGTCTCTGCTCCTTAACATAGATCCCAAAAAGACTCCTGGCATTGATGGCATACCTAACGCGTTCCTTGTGAGGTATGCTGAATGGTGCTCGAAGTTTTTGTGCATCATTTTTCAGAAATCACTATCACAGTGCGCGCTTCCGGATGACTGGAAATTTGGAAAAATCATCCCTATACCCAAATCAGCTAACACTTCTCTCGTCTCCTCCTATAGACCGATTTCTCTGCTTTGCTCATGCGCGAAGGTGTTGGAACACATTATATTCAAGCACCTCTCAATTTTTCTCGAGGAAAACAATCTAATCAATGACCGACAACACGGCTTTCGAAAAGGATTCTCAACCGTCACACAACTCTTGGAAACCGTTCATGACATTGCAGCTATTCTAGATAAGCAAGGCCAGATTTGACATGATTTTCCTGGACTTCGAAAAGGCATTTGATCGCGTGTCGCATCCAAAACTTCTCGCGAAACTTAAACCTATACTGAAAAACGATTCTTTAATTTCATGGATTGAGGCCTACCTTTTTTGTCGAAATCAAATAGTTTCTATCGATAACGTCCACTCCGATTCACGACCGGTGAAATCCGGAATCCCTCAGGGTTCAGTGCTTGGGCCACTTCTTTTTTTTAATTTTTATAGACGATATTTCCCATGACATTCCGGTTACTATTAAGTTATTTGCCGATGACTGCATTCTTTATCGGGAAATACGTAGTACAGATGACCAGGTTCTTTTAAACGCAGCGTTAACAAAAATATCTTCTTGGTGTGCAGTGTGGCAAATGAAGGTTAATGAAAAGAAAACTGTAGCTATGACCGTAACACGCAAGCGGCTTCCTTTGCAACACTCATATTACATCAATGGTCAAAAACTATCGTTCGTTAACACTTATAAATATTTGGGGGGTTGTATTAAGTGCAGATTTTAGATGGAATGAGCATGTTGCCTACATAGAAAAGAAAGCTTCACAGAAATTAGGATTTCTGAGACGTTCTTTGCGCAAATCTACCCCAAAATTGAAATTAATTGCGTATAAAACTTTTATCCGTCCGATTCTTGAGTACTCATCTGTGGTTTGGGATCCTCACAGCCAAGTAAATATTAAAACACTTTGAAATGATTCAAAGAAAAGCAATCCGGTTTGTTTACAATCGCTACAGTTACTTTACGTCACCCAGTGAGCTGTTAAAAAAAGCTGACCTAGATACATTGCAGGCAAGACGGCAACACGATCGATTGAAGTATATGTTTCTACTTTACCACGACAAGCTGCGCATAAACAAGGATGCGTACATAGAAACGGTTCACCGCCGATCAACTCGTTCCGAGCACCCAAAAAAACTGAAGGAGTATTCCTGTAAAACAAAGGCCTTTAAAAACTCATTTTTCCCGCGCACTGTCACAAATTGGAATGCTCTGTCTGCGGATCTGATAAACTGCGATACCGTACAATCATTCATGGCCAACTTAAAACACCAGCAACCCACATGACTTTCATCTTTCTTTTCGCTTGGCCGTCTATTATTCCGCCACGCATCCGGAATAGGCTTCAATTTATGTTTCACTCTCTAACCATTTTTTCATATACTTATACTATTATCATAGTATGCTTGTCATCAATGCGTTGTATACTGAAACGTTGCTGATTTTTGCCCCGTTATATGATGGTTGCCTCTTTGGTTTTGTATAACCAGATGTTTGTTATTGTTTTTGTGTTGCTTTCTTTTTTTCAACTTTTTTCCTGCGCGTGTACGCACATATCTCTATAATTGTGGAAGCACTGGCGTTTCATTCTGATGCACTAGTTCCCGATGATGTAGCTTTGAATCATGTTTTCTTTTTTGTTGTATTTTCATGTTTCCTTTTATGTATCACCCACCCCTGCCAAAGGCCTCATGTGAGAGGCTGGCAGTACTTCTGAAAAAAAAAAAAAATGGAGTGAAGCGCGCGCGAAATGCATTCGCATTTCCTCACGATTCCCTTTTTTTTCTTCATTTCTTTTTCCGCTCGGAGCGGCTGCATGTTTCTGAAGTCATTCGCTTTGCTTTCTTCTTTTGTTGTCTTTTTCTCCGCCGTGCGGAACGTGCAGTCGACAGCGCCGACAGGCAGACACGGGTGCATTTGTTCGCAGGTTTGATTACGACTTATTCTGAGGTGCGGCTGCATGGTCACGTTAATTCCAATTTGGCTAACTTCCGAGCCAAACTAGATCCGTGTCTGTCCTGAACGCGATCAAAAGTGTCCGCACGACACCGGTATTCTGTGAAAGCAAGCTCGACGGCACGGAGGAGTTCGAGTCATCGTGGGGACAGCTGTTATGACGGTGCCAAAATATGATACACGGTTTGTTGCTTTTGTTTCTGCAACATTGCTCGATTAATTGTCCGTGTGCCTGCTACGCAGGAATAAAGAAGGCATACGACTAGCCCGCCGGCCCCTGTTCCAGTACGTACGTGTTTTATATCAAAACAACCGAGTAATGTAAGCTACTGGAACGACCGCCGACGCTTAATCCGAGATGCGGTCGACATTGGACGCATCGTATTTGAAGTACATGCTGATTTCTTCAGCGCGCATTAACTCCATTCACCCAGCTAACTCGTCGAGCAGACAGACAAACAGAGAACTTTATTTAGATCCTGAGGAAAGCTACCGCTCAAGGCGGCAGAATCACAATTAAAAGTGACCATGCAGCCGCACTTCAGGCTAAGCGGTGATCAGACCTGCGATCAAATGCGCCCGTGTATGCCTGTCGGCGCTGTCGAGTCGACGCCAGTGCACGCGCCGTACAGTGCGCAAGAAAAAGAAAACAAAAATTGGGGGGAACCTTAAGCTTCGCCTTTAAGAGTTGAACGTGATAGCGATATCCTGTCCTTAGTGCGTACTTCAGTCACTTAGTGCACACTATGTAATGGGCAGCATGCTTTAAGCCACGAGCAATAATGCGCGTGAAATGTTTTCGAACTTGCTATGTGCCCACTACGGGGTATTGCGCGTATTCCTTACCCCACTACGGGGTAAGGAATACGCGCAATAACGTGTGCTTTTGTAATGGATGGACGGCTTTGAACCACAATGTCGTTATGAAATTCACATCTTCTGACGCCCGATGTCAATGTACGCTTGTATCAGGCAATATTACTGCGATATTACATGTTGTATTGTGACGCCTGTATGCAAGACGTGTGTGTTTGTAAAGCACGAAAGTTATTTTCACTGCATTTCCAAGCAGATGAAGTTATTTTCAATGCAATCCCAAGCAGAAGCGCGGCTGTGTGGTAGAACACCTGCTTAAATCATACGGTCTGCGTTCGATCCTTACTCGGACCCGGAAATTTGTATTAATTATTTTATTTGCACCTTTCTCTATTTTTCGGTCACGGACAAGATGATGAGTTTTCGCTCACAACCAACGACGCCGAAGCCGACACCGACGCCGGAATTTCTGCGAAACGAGCTCTTTAACGCTATCGCGTTAAAACAGCAAAGCAACGAGAAGGACTACAGAAACATGCAGCTGCTCGCCTGCTCCACGCGAGGGAAAAAGAGAGAGAGAGAGAAAGTGAAATGGCGCCAGGAAACAACGATAAAAAAAACCGGCAGATCCCACGCACTGTGGGAATCGATGTAATGCGAAGCAGCCAAATCAGGCTTTACAAAATTTGCATGTCATGTTTTACATGTTAGGACCTGTCATTTATGTTCGTCATACAGTCACGTCGCGCAATACCAAATTTGGTGTATATCAAGCTAACGAAACGGCCGCGAGCGCGCCATGAGCGTGGCATGCAAGTCATGTCGCACATGACAAGTCATGATTTCCATATTACCACTGATGATTTATGTTCGTCATACAGTCACGTCACTCAATACCAAATTTGGTGTATATCAGGCTAACGAAACGGCCGCGAGCGCGCCATGAGCGTGGCATGCAAGTCATGTCGCACATGACAAGTCATGATTTTCATATTACCACTGGTCATTTTTTGTTCGTCATACAATCACGTCACTCAATACCAAATTTGGTGTATGTCAAGCTAACGAAACGGTCGTGACCGCGCCATGAGCGTGGCATGCAAGTCATGTCGCACATGACAAGTCATGATTTTCATATTACCACTGGTCATTTTAAATGCGAATGCATTTCATAGTCGGGCTATGTCAGGCATCCGGCGTTGGCGTTGTGCGGCGTTGTCCGCGGAGGAGGAGGATAGGTTGAGGAGGTGTGCGCGCCGGCAGGTGTTAGATGTGAAGCATCTTATGGTGAAGCTTAATCCGGTGGTGGTGGTGTGCGGCGTGACCACCCTTACTGCGCATGCGCAAACCCTTTCAAAGAAATAAAAATAAAAAACCTCCTCTCTCCCTCTTTCTCCTCTAGGCATCCCTCCCCGCGGCAACCACACCCTCACTGCGCATGCGCCTCCTCTCTCCCCTGCTACGCTCCCCCCTCTCTCCTCTAGGCATCCCTGCCCGCGCCGTCCACACTCCCACTGCGCATGCGCGTCCCACCTCTCTCTCCTCTCCTACGCTCCCCCCCTCTCTTCTCTAGGCATCTCTGCCCGCAGCGTCTACACTCCCACTGCGCATGCGCGCCCCCCTCTCTCCTCTCCTACGCTCCCCCCCCCTCTCCCTCTCTCGCCTTGCGACGCCGACACAGGCAGCGTCTGCTAGCGAGTTTCTTGGTTGAAAAAACCGAATGCTCGCGCTGCACAACCGTTCACTGGCCACCCCGTATATATGGCAATGGATCTTGACCTCCAAGGTGGTGCCGGTGGGAGATTTCTCCTGTGCGTTGTTGAACAATAAAAATTCGCAGCGTGCGCGTTAACTAAAAGCGGACTGCGAGTGTCTGTGTCCAGTCGGAGTCTTCGGTCTTTCATTGCACATTAGCAGCGATTGGCATGTTCCAGTAAGAAACACCGCTCCATCGCTGCGTGCTTTACGCATCCCCAGTTTTAAATGCAAATGCATTTCTAGTCGGGCTATGTCAGGCATCCGGCGTTCGCGTTGTCCGCGGTGGCCTCGGCAGGTGTTATAGTGAGTAGAGAGGAGGAGCGCGCTCTGGTGTGCGAGGGCGCTCGCATCGCGGGAGCTTGGCGTGGAGCTATATATAAAAAAAAATTTTTTTAATAAAAAAAAGAAAAAAAAGAAAATTAAATAATTTTAAAAAATAAAAAAGAAAAAAAAAGAAGAAAAGCAAGAAAAAAAACAGGCGCTGCGCCGTGCTCCCGACCAGGCTGCAGAAATTAGGCGCCTTTTCCTTCGAACCACTACCACCATATATAAATGGAGTGAAGCGCGCGCGAAATGCATTCGCATTTCCTCACGATTCCCTTCGGGGAGAGGTGGGGGCATTTTTTTTGTTCGTCATACAGTCACGTCACTCAATACCAAATTTGGTGTATATCAGGCTAACGAAACGGCCGCGAGCGCGCCATGAGCGTGGCATGCAAGTCATGTCGCACATGACAAGTCATGATTTCCATATTACCACTGGTCATTTATGTTCATCATACAGTCACGTCACTGAATACCAATTTTGGTGTATATCAAGCTAACGAAACGGCCGCGAGCGCGCCATGAGCGTGGCATGCAAGTCATATCGCACATGACAAGTCATGATTTCCATATTACCACTGGTCATTTATGTTCATCATACAGTCACGTCACTCTATCCCAAATTTGGTGTATATCAAGCTAACCAAACGGCCGGGAGCGCGCCATGAGCGTGGCAGGTAAATCATGCTTTTCATGACAAGCTAGTCATGATTTTCATGATATGACCAGCCATTTATGTTCGCAATACGGTCATATTATGCCACACCAAATTTGGTATAAATCCCATTAACGATACGGCCAGGAGAGCACAAAGTCGTAGGCGGCTAGATAGCTAGATAGATAGATAGATAGCTAGATAGATAGATAGCTAGATAGATAGATACGCTCAAAGTCGCCGAAGTTCGCTAAGAAATGCTTCGCATTTAAAAAAACGTGGCTCCGCCTCTGTCCCCCAGTGCACCTCTGGAAAGAGAGACCCTAGCACATATCGGATTCCAGAAGCACGCAGCATTCCTGGCGTTTCGCTCCATTTTAAGGCGAAAGCCTTTAATGTCTCATGCTCACGTCCGTCCGGCGTCCATCCGTCCGTCTGTCCGTCCGTCCGGTGTCCGTCCGTTTGGTGTCCGTCTGCCCGTCCGTCCGTCCATCTGCCCGTCCGTCCGTCCATCCGTCTGTCCGTCCGTCCGTCCGTCCGTCCGTCCGGCCGTCCGTCCGGTGTCTGTATGTCCGTCCGTCCGGTGTCCGTCCGTCTGTCCGTCCGTCTGTCCGTTTCCGTCCGTCCGTCTGTCCGTCTGTCCGTCCGTCTTCAATTTTTTGCCTTCACAGGCATTCTCGGGAGCGCGTTGCGCTGGTCATGTGGCGCGCCACGCTTTGGCCACTCCGAATATGCCATTGGGGTTCACCACAAGTCACTTTGCATCGTAAAGTGTATGTGCAGGTGCCAGGTAGTAATAAAACAAAGAAAAACAAAAGTAGGCAATCCTCAAGAATATAATTTGACTCGACGAAACATACAACCTGGCCCTGACCGCATTGTCCCCGTAGATACTGTGCTCGAGATTTGGAGAAGACTTGCAAGATCAAAAAACATTGAAAACGCCCAACACTCCGGTACTGGCGCCACTGTCGTAAGCATGCTGGGCATGTCCTTCGTTCTGCGGCGCTATAACTATACAGCTGAACTACGTTGTCACCCGCATCATGCAATAGAAGAAGGTAGATATGGTGTGCCCGCATGTGTTCTTTCTAAAAGAAGGACGTATTTGTTATACCAGGTAATACAAAGGCGCGCTGGGCCCACCACAACCGAACTGACCATCACGTCTTCGCGAAGCGACCTACACAAAGTCTTTTGCGGAGCTTCTTTTTCCAGCAGCTTAACTGTTTTCGTGGTGTATTTTGTGAAGAGTTACGATGCGGGCTGTATGAGTTCACGGCGAGTTTGTTTTGATGCGCAGGGCACGTTTTATAGCATGAAGGTAAAAGAAAAACAAAGCATGAGCGTGGCCGCCAGGGTTATGTAAGCATCCGCAATTGGTCCTCTGCTTGCCTTTGTTTGTTTTTTTATACTAGCGGGAACTTGCCAAAGCGACCGATTATCCCACATACCTTAACACTGCTATACAAACTTCTAGGTGAAGCCCTTAAGGAGACTACATCCGCCGCGATCAGGGCGTGCCTGCCGACCTGCATGGAAGACGGCACACAGGCCTCGCACACAACGTGCCTAAGGCGGTTTTAGCGACAATTTGTCGTTGAGTTCCGCATAGTGATTTCAAGAGCGTGGTCAACGGAGCAACTGAGCCTGTAATATTCAGCACGACCTCAAGCAATGCAATAAAACCTGAAGTGTTTTCGCTTTTGTTGTTTATTTCGCAGGACATAAAGCGGGGCTGCTGTTATTGTGGTAGTACACTGGGTCTCGAAAATAGCGGACAGCGCCTGCTTTTCCTAAATAAATTTCCGTCTTAAATAATAGTAAAAACAAAGAGCACAATAACAACAAGAGCAATAATAATAGTAATAGTAATAATAATAATAATAATCGCAGGGGTATAGCATCCTAAAACTACGATATAACTATTAGGGATGCTGGACTGGAGAGCTCCGGAAATTTCAACCAACTGGGGTTTTTCAACCTGCACCTAAACGACCCTCTTACAATGCTTCGAATGTTTTTTAGGATATTACTCACCTTCATTCCTAAAAACTTTGTTTGGAACGTGAAGGTGACGTACATTTGCTCAACAAAAATAAAACCTACTTTAGTGCGTAGAGTTCTTGAAGGATAGTGTCGACAAGATAGGACAGAGTGCGCAATTACAACCAACTTTATTGCTTAAATATTACGCGTTGAATGGTGTCATAGGTCTGCGTCATACGTAGCGCTCGTTCGTGTTGTCGCTATACTCCTACAAGTAATGGTGTCTACAAGCGCTTCCTACTGTTAACCTAGCGTGAAAATACAACATAGAGCTATTGGCCAATGAGGACGTGATAAACTCTGCTATTAGATAGCAATCAAGCACACCCTTCTGGCAAACACCAGACGCCACCACACACTGAACAACGGCAGTGTGTCCTATAAGAGCTGGTGATGATAAAGTGGAGCAAGTAATGCATTTGTAAGATTGAGTGGCTGGGTTGTGAATACTTACTGGAGTCTCGCAAATGAATGCGCACTCGCAAGAAAATAAAACCGTATTGTGTCCCATGCAGCTCCGCCGTCGGAATCCGCCACGTGAGGGCGTTCACTTGAACAGGTCTTTTACTGCTTGTTTTAAAAGACAGCACTTCAACGAGAACATACTCTTAATTCAGCAATTTTTCCAACACATACAGACAGAGACTACTCTTTCGGCATAAAATAATTAGTGCCACTCTGGTGATAAATGTAGCCATGGAACACGTCATCATCACCATCATCAGCCTGACTACGCTCAATGTAGGGCAAAAGTCTCTCCCATGTTCCGCCAATCGACTCAGTCCTGTACTTGCTGCTGCCACGTTATACCCACAAACTTCTTAATCTCATCTACCCATGTAACTTTCTGTCTCCCCCTGGCACGTTTGCCTTCTCTTGGGATAGAGTAAGTTACTATTAATGATGTTGCCCTACGCGCTGCAAGCCCTCCCCATGTCCGTTTTTTCTTCTTCATATCGACCAACATGACATTAACACCCGTTTGTTCTATGACCCACACTGCTTCCTTCTCCCTTAAGCTTACACCTATCATTTTCCTTTCCATTGCACGGAACACGTAATCAAAAGTAATTATCTTTCCACAACCTTAAAATGGACTTGCGGCGTTTCAAAGCGTCAAAACATGAAATGGATATAATCGGGCGAGAATGAAGTTTTCTTCGAAGTAGCCCTTTAGAAGCTCCGTAAAAACTCCGTAGCGCACCAGTGTTCGTCGTTCCATGTTTCGAACAGTCATTTGGGTGCGGCGCTTGTTACACTGACCTTGTCCACACTGGCTCAACTGATAGTTCCTGAATGTGAATTAATATCCAAGTTCGAGAGAACATGGAGGCTTGAAAAGTTGAAATATTCTTGAACAGGGGTTGCCGAAGATACAGCTATTGGCGTATGAGGGCGATAAAGTTAATGAGGACAATACAGCCGCCTTCGTAGACAACACCTATTCAAGAATTTCTAATCAAAATGCGAATGCCATTTCATTGGCTACCACAAATAATTCCTGATTGTTGGACGATAACGCTCCATTGTGATGTCACGCCCACACCCAGGAGCATAGCCAATTGCCTCTCCGCGCACAGCACCCCCCCCCCCCACAGCACACGCACGCACGCACGCACGCACATACACAAGCACGCACTCACGCACACACACAAGCACGCACATAGAAATACTGAGGAGATCCAGTTGCCCTTTACCCTTATTGAAGATCCTTCAACCGCACTCGCATAATCAAATGAACGTACAGTGAACTAATGCGCACAATTGGCTCAATGCGAACACGAAGTCGTACAGCTTTGTAAATGAAGACAAGCTCACTTCATCCGCAACTTTTGTTTTTGACAAGATGTGGCGTTAATTTCCAAGGGGACCCACTGAGGAGGAAATATAACTTCTCTCGTTTGGCCCTTTAGGTGCACTTTCTCTGTTTAGCATGAGTTTCAAAACGAGAGACATAATACTTTAAATAATAGCTGCGTATTTGCTGGCGTAAATGATTTATAATTTAGGAAAGTGATATTGTGATGCAAAAGGTTGCTATCTTGCACAGACGTGTCCCAAAGTGAGAGTAATGCGTGCCAAAAAGACGAAAAAAATATGCTGCGGCATAGACGGGTAGGCCCGCTTATGCACGCGAAAGCTTAAATGTTCCAGTTGCACACGTTTAGGAGCTATTTGCTGACATCCTTGGCGCAGTCCTTCATTTCTTAAACGATTGCAAAGGCAATACACAAATCCAAACCGGTTGCCCGTCAAGTCACTGTCGAGCACCCTCAGGGCTGAAGTGCAGTTTGCGAACGCAACGATCTGGCTAGTCAAGTGCTGCGTACTGCGAGCATTCGCAATCATCGTTTCGTCAGTTTCCAAAGCCGTCGCCAAAGTCGAAGGCCAGGTTTCTAGTGCCGCCTCTAAAACTCGCCGCTGTCTTCAAATATGACACAATAAACAGCCAAATCGAGAGCCATCTCAGTATAAGTCACAGCGAGTGGGAATAAAAAGTGGGAAACTTCCGAATGAGGCAAGCCTCGTATCTGGGCCATGTCATTGATTCTACGGTGGCCCCTGAGAAATTAAGAATTGATTTGTTTTTCATTCCACAGGAAGACGTACATCTGGAACGCCACACCATTCCCAGTTTTTCTGCTAACCGTCCTATATCTACGTTCATTATGTTTTCTTCTTTTAAGTCAAGGAAAGGAGATTGAATTCTTGTTTGGTATGTTCAGTAAGTCGGCGCGTCAATCTCGCAAGTCGTTCTGCAGCGGAAACTGCCGGTGTGCGCCCCCGTAATATGTTCACAGATGAGGAACCCCTCTTCGAAAATAAGCGGTGCCCTTCGATTTCACCGAACCTGATATCACCGGACCCGTTCGGCATGCTCGCTCGAAACATTTGCTTACATTGCCCTTGCTCTTGAACACACGTTCAAGCGTTTGCCCATAATCTTCGTAATCTAACCTCATATACGACGCAGCTTATGTTCTTACGTTCGCTAATCTCCTTAAAAAACATTATGAAGTTTAAGGATTGGGCGTATGCAGGGCTTGCATTCCATGGCTACATACACTATTTTTCAAAAAATATTTCACTCGCACACTCAAGCTCTACGCTTGACGCTCGAGAAATCTATGGCGACAACCAGTGCGAGAGAGAGAGAGAAAAACTTTTATTTATGCATGCCTAAAGGATCGTCCTCGTTGGGTGTATCCCTTAGTTGAGGGACCGATCACATCAACAAAGCATTCGATGCGCCATTTTAAAACTCTAATATCGCGAGCGGATTGTCGAAAAAGGAACGCACTCGTTGTTGTAGTTTTTGGCGAGAACCCTGGTAGCACGTAATTTAGCCAGAGCTTTGATGCGGTGAATGTTGCGGAAACGTTGTGTCAACATTTGGTGCTACTAGGGAATAGCCAATTTCAAGAAAGTAAATATTCGAATACTAAAAAAAATATTGTGCGTATGGTTACAAAACGGTCTCCCTTTCAACGCTTACATGCAACGTATAATATTTGTAAATGTAGCTGCCCTATCAGTGTTCCTTGATAAATTTCAGTAATCGACGTACTCATCTGATGTAGAGAAGAGTGTGAAGTTCGGTGACTTCGTGACACACCACCCTAACGTGTCAAGGGGTGCACAGAAACAGGACACAAAAGGACCAAAAGGAATCGACAGGACAACCGCCCCAATAAGGGCAATCAGGACACACGGCTCACAACAGTATGTGGGCCGTTTGCTCAACGGAAGCTCTCGGGAAGAATTTCTGAATGAGGTCGTTGTCTTTCATTTTCCCCTCGGTTTTCTCTTCACATACGATTTCATCTGAACGTAAGAAAATTAAGCACGACTGTAAAATAAGCTATATACCTTGCCTTGCTATGAAGTTCTCTTCCAATGTAACTGATGAAGCTGCGTCTTGGTCGAAGCTCCCACGGCGGGAATCTAGTCGTCTATCCCTGTTGCTTTTTTAGAGCGATATCTCTACTCCTCGAGGTGCAACATCAGAAAATGCGTGCATGCATGCATTGAACCTCAAGCTGAGCCAAGGTCAACGGCGGCACATGACCTAGAGCAGAAATTAGTTAACACGGCCAGGCACTAGTTAAAGCCAAACACAAGTTAAGGTAAAACACCAACAAACACTAGTAGTTAAGGTCAGTGGAGCAGGCGACGTTAAGCAAACACTAGTAGGAGCACTCGCGAAAACGATTAGCGGCTCAAAGTGAGTCTTTCGTGAGGCATCTGCCACAGGCGCTGGCTGCATCCAAGTTCAATGCGCATGCGCGTCGAGAGCGCCGCCGGCCCCGAGCAGCGCCTGCGTGTTGGGTCGCAGATCAAGCACGTTCGCTTCCTTGTCGCTACTCGCGGCCGAAGCGTGTAGACTTCTCGTTGTCCTTGCCTAAACCAAGACAAGCAATAAAGTTAATTCGCTGCAAACAAATAGTGTCGTCTTTTCCCAAAGTAAGCGATATTCTCCATCGCTTGACAAACTTTGTTTAACCGCGTTCAAACACGGCACGTGTTCATATAATTTCTTGCTCAACAGTCTGTCAACACTGAGAAAGTTATGAGCAATAAGAATTACAAAAGAAGTAGAATTCAGTCGTCATCCTGGGTTTATATATTGTACAAAACGAACGCTATCGCCTCAAAAGCGAATACTTCTAAAGCGAGTTTTAGCACACTATATACCAGGTCTTCATTCCAAATCGCACAACGCCACTTTGCGAGCCAATGCAGTCGAATAGGACAAACAGAAGACGGTTCGTAGTAATATTTATAGGCGCTATAGTAAGAAATGGTCAGGGGTTTAGTGGAACTAATTTAAGGCGCTCCGGTTGATTCACTAGGCTCGCAAAAGCTTCAGGTGTATATGAATTTGAAATAAATTCATCGCGACGGCATTGTTGAAGGCCCTCGTTCTGGAATTGATAGTACCCCGGCTTAATCGCATACGGCCAGAAAATTGAGAGAAGGCCCAAGATAACACGACGGTACTTTAATTATTGGTCTCCCAACACCAGTGAGGGTTTCCCATGTGTCTTCTCCGCATAGACGATCAAAATATGCTCGCTTACTTGAACGTTCAGCGGGGTTTAGATTCATCGCATAACACTTTACGGCTTCTACGCACGCCTACGGCCTCTTCGGTTCACAGGCAACTATCTCATAGATAAAAGGGCACAGCGCTAACGCTGAAGCAACGACGAAATATGGTGAAACTAAAGACAGGAATCGACAAAGATATATAGCAGAGAATTACGCTGGTCGTCGGCCGCGTAATCTGGAGGAAGAACGAGACCCGAAAGGGCACACAAAGCCGTCGCCACCGAATTCTCGCGGTGCTGATGACATTCTGGGAGCCGGAATTTCACAAAGTAATTTATGAGGCGCGACGACCGTGTCGTCTATTGACGTTACGTAACACGCGGGGGTAGTCCTCTTCCACTCGTGATGGGGCACGTCTTTTCGCATTCACGACTCTTCCCTTTTCCTTTTACGTTTGATGGCTGGGTACACATCTGTATTTCTCGACACTTTTTTTTCGCAATGTACAAAATAGAAGGCTTGACACATGTCGTAAAACTTATGCGTCGCTGAGAGCCAGTGTCTTCCCGCCAGTGTTCCTACGCATTTCGAAAGTGTCAGAGGGTTACGAATAGGAGCATATGCAATAAAACAGAGAAGTAAGCTGAAAATAAACCAGACGGTATACATCAGCGTGAAACCTTACTCTTCGGAAAACCTTCCTAGTACATGCAGTTTCGTGGCGTACACTCATCCAGTCGTGATGCAACTCATGGAGCAAGAAGCAGCCTATTCTGCAGATGGGAAGATGGTTTAGTCGACGAGGCGCTTTATATCGCTGGATATTGCATGCTTATTCTAGCGGAAGCTTAGTGAAGGAGATATTTTTGACTCTAGGGAAATCTCCATACTACAGGCTGGCATTGGCTGTATCGCAAAAAAGAAAACAAGAACACGGCCACTCACGAACACTACACATATGCATATACGTACAGTGCCGTCCACTGTTAGGGTGAACACGGCTCAGCGTGGCGGCGCTCTGCGGAGCTCCAGTGCAGCCGGTGCGGCCGCGCATCGAATCGAAGTGGCGCAGGCGCACACAAGCGCGCCCCTCTTGCTGTACTACAGACGAGCAAGACCGGCGCCTGGCTACTACGGAACGACACGCTCGAGCAATGTAGCATACGAGATAAAGCATCTCCCGTGTGTCTGTGCGCGCATGCGCGGCTACGCTTCGATGCGCGGTCGCGCCGGCTGCACTGGTGCTGCGCGGAGCGCGGCCACGCTGAGCCGTATTCACCCTAACAGTGGACGGCACTGTACAGATACGCAAGTACTTCCAACGGACTCGCGCCTACGCAACGTGCGTTGTTTCATTGCGATAGCAATTATATGGACAGTCTCGACGGGTTTTTGCCGTCGCCGTTGCCGTCATGTCGCGTATGAAGTCCAAACTGATGAGAGCCCCCTGCGCATCGCACGTTCTACCAGCGGGTAATAGGCGCGCGTGCGGGAGCGATCAACGCGGCTGAAGCGGAGATCAAACGAGCCGGCCCAACTCCGTCGCTCCGAGGCGCATGCGATAAGATCCCCCCAACTGTTCGACCGACCGGCCCCTCCCGTCGTTCGCGAGCGTGAAAAGACGCGAGGGGGGAGGGGCGTTCCCTCGAGCGACTTTCGATTTTACGAGTGCGGTCGTCGCTGGCACGCGCGTTATCTCCCCTATCTCGGCAGCCGACAGCGGGGCGGCCGGTATACCCTTCTACGTGCTGCGCTCTCAACGCGAAGAGAATGTGGTGTGAAGAGTGTCCTGGAGCGGCCGTATTTTCTTAAACCAGCGTTTTTTAGAGTTGAGTGAGATCGGATCCAAAAGATTTAGCTGCCTGCCTCACTTCGTATAACATTGCAATTTGTTGCTATCGCATTCATTGCTTCGCCCTTGTGGTGAAACTGCGACTTTTTTTTCTCTCAGCCGTCTCTCATTTGTAACTGTTCTCGAATGCTGACCAGAAAGGTCCCGCGATCAAATCCCGCCCGCGGAGCTCCGTGTCAATGTCGGCGAAGTGCTCGAGACCCGTGCACCTAGATTTAGGCGCGTGATAAAAAAGCTCCAGATGGTCGAATTTTCCGGAGCGTGCAACTACGGCGTTTCTCACTCATCATAGCCTGGTTTTATGACGTAAAACCCAAGGTATAATTATTATTATTATTATTATTATTATTATTATTATTATTATTATTATTATTATTATTATTATTATTATTATTATTATCAAGCTGCGTGACGCAAGTTGTGTGCTTGCTTGTGTGTGTGTTAAATATAATTCAGGGCTTGGTGCGAATACACGCCCTATGACAGCAGCTCCGCTGGCTTCTTCACACTGCACAATGCATATTTATGACAGCTGTGTGTTCCTTCTAGTAAACTGCGCATAGTTCACAATTGGGTTTGTAAAAGCATTGTAAACGGTGCAATGCGTTAGCGCAAACCCTAAATCCTCCATTCGTCATGTGCCTGCTTATTTCCTGTTTTACATTGGTCCGCTGTATTCTTGAAAATATATTATAAGAAGTTTTCGCTCATATACACCAAGGCTACCTATGATAACAACTTAGTACAGGAAGTTGCATATATGCCTGTCGCGGACGTTGTAAAAATATATTGGATGCCCCTCTTGTTGCATCTTACAATATTTCAGGGATCATTAAAGTAATAAATGTTACGATTAGTACGGAAATGAAGTGCCTCTAATGCGGGCATATTGCAGAACAATGTGTAGTGCAGCCGCCTACAGCATAACCGTGTATTGCGAAGGAGCCGGAAAGAGGAGTGAGGGTGAGTAGGAAGGGAGTATGCTGTCATTATATGATGTCATCTCATGCGGTCACTTTTGCGTCAGCAGGCAAAACAGTCTATACCATATCGAAAGATAGCAAAGGGTTTGGAAAGAGAAGTGAGGAGACGGGAAATGAGTAAGAGAAAGGGTAAAGCGTAGCATAGCCGCATATGGCGTGACGCAGACAAAATCATGTGTCGCATAGCCACGTGTAGTATGGGATAATAAGGGGTGCGGGAAACGGAAAGGAAGGTGAGGAGTAGGTGAGAGGGTGGATCATAGAATAGCCGCGCATAATATAGTATAGCAATAATGAATGTGAGGTGGAGTGAAGTGAGTGAGAGGAGGAGGGGAAGCAGTAAGACAGATGGCGTCACTGCATCAGAAATGTAGGTTTCGTTTCCCGCCATGGAGGCCTAACAGGCTGCATAGTTGGAATACCAGGGCATGCTTTCTCCTTTAACGCGAGCGTCGCTGAAGAAACGGAGACCCGTCAGCGACGCTCACAGGATGCTTTCGCCCTGTCTACTTCTACTCTGGTGACTCGGCTCAAAGGCACTTTGAGTTCGCATAATAATGTCTTATCAACACCCACCCCCCAACGCATGCTCCTTGAGTTCGTCACTGAAGGACAGGCGGATCAATGCTCCGCACTTCCTACAGCGTCCGTTCACGTTGAATGCAACTGCATAATATTTTAAAGACGATTGTCTTTCTTGGGATACTTCATCGCAGAAATTTTGGTCTGTCTGTCTGTCCCTCGATTCAGCCACCCGGCCAAAGTTTAACCACTTTCTCAACGCCCATTCATCTCGCACAAGCGGCTGCGTTCATACTTGTGAACATTGTCGATCAAAAAGCAAATGTTACGCATTACTGAGGCGCAACATCAATACGTTAGTATTAGATGCTGTGTTTCTTTATTAGAAAGTACATAGATACGCAATTTTAAAGACCCTAGTGTTTCTTAGGCTGCGCTGAAAATGCGACGCTATGCACGAAAGAGCCTGGCTCTTTCGTGCATAGCGTCGTGCATAGCCTGGCTCTTTCGTGCATAGGCCCTGGGTTCTGCACAAGCTCGTGTTTCCCGATGCTACTGCCAGATGGCGACCATATCTCACGCAGCGCCTCCTCTATATTATCAATGCCAGCCAGATGCGGCCGATTCAACGTAGAGGAGGCGCTGTCTGAGGCAAGGCAAAACATAATAGTACGGCCGGCAGAAGACTATCGTCTTTCGACGACATTTGCAGCGACGTACGCAGATACACGACGGGCAATTTTTTTTAATTGTATTCCCGTACTGCAATCTCGTTTGGAGGTCTCGTAAGATTTGAACAGACCTAACCAAAGAAAATATAAGTACACTCACTTTCGTTTTTTTTTATAGTTAGAAAGTCAACAAAGCACAAATGAACAATAAGTTAGATAAGTCGATTCTAGGCTAGAGTAGTTGGCCACCTACTATAAAAGGTCCAGCCGCAATTAATTATCATACCCTTCAGAAGGAACATTCAGATCCCTGCCTTCCAGTTACGTCTGAAAACAGGGCTTGCGCAACTCTCCTAATTAAGTGCCACATGCTGGTGAACAGCCTTTTATTTGACGACGCAGTGCCGACTATATTTTCATGCTCCGGAAAACGAAATCAACGTATTTTTTCTAATTGTTATCGATGAGGATACCCTTTGTTCAAAACATATGGAAGGAGTAATTGCGCAAGCCAGCATCTATCAGTGTCGAGAAAACATCCACAGTACTTTCATGGTTTTTCATTTGTTATTCGATGATTGGACGAAGATTCCTGTCTACGTTTTGGATTAAAAGGTTCAAGGTTCCTTGTGTGAGAAGCCATGGAAAATAAGGTGCTTGCGTGAATCCTAATCGTCGGCGCTATTACGCTATTGCGTATGGGTGTGCGGCACGTGATTGTTAAAGTGACTATCTGTGAATATGAAGAGATGTTAAATGGGAACAGCTTCTATAACAAGAAAATTAAAACGAAATGTTTTCGCGTGATATAAAGTGCACGGTGTCACACTGCATGGTTTCCGCCTTTCAACTGGATGATCACACCGGATGGTCTTCAACATTTTAGGCGGATGCATAAATGATCCTCTGAGGTTTCACAGATCATGAGCTTGCGAAAATTTAACGTTACCTTTATAGCCGACTTGTGATGCTTAGAGAAGCCGGAGTCTAAAAAGAAGTGCGGGGACCCTCCCGAGAACACTCCGGTTAGCGTGACTTATAAAGTAAGTGCCAGTATAATGTTTCAGTTTTCTCAGACCATTAGTTAACGTGTTGCCAAGTTTACATTCTCTAAAGAGGGCCCATGGAACCGGTCATTCCCTTTGGGATCGATCATATGTGGAGGCGTAGCGCAGATTAGCACTCCCCGTCTCTTCAAATGTGAAGTGCAATTTCCGCACACACCCCCTATTAAGGCCCCAGGAGAAGCCCTCCCGGCACTCGAAAGCGGAAGGGGTGAGGCCTCTGCGACCTTATTCCACTTCAGTTGGCAGCAACGCAGGCGTGTTGACGGATGTGTGAGACGAAGAGTTTTTTTTTGCCCTGCCTTGCACATCGAACACCTCTGTTTTTGTTTTATACAGTTACAGGCCACCTACGGGTCCTTAAATGCGTAGTTTTCGCTTTAGTAAATAATGCTTTCTTCGTTCGATGAATAGAGTAAATTATAAAAATTCACACGTGAGCCCTATCATCAATCATTTACATAACATGCTATTGTGTAATCAATGTGGGATAACGTGGGCTGCTTTTCGAACGGTGTTCTTACTCTGAACTGGGTTTTGAACATCATTAATTTTGATATTCGGGGTCAAAGTGTGAATTGGGAATTCGTGGTGGGTCTGTTATGCTGTCAATCAACTCAAGACTGCTAAGCCAACATTCATGACACGAGCCACAGTTAAAAATGTCAATTATTCTCACGCGCAGCTTGTATTTTCGAAAATGGTTGCCTATTCAGCTTTCTCAGATTGGTGCTGAGGTACCAACTAAGCCCCATGCCGGATATATTTATTGTAGTGAAGAGAGGATGACGACGACACGCGAGCAAGCAAGCCAGCCTCAGTGTCAATTTCCGGCCTGTTCCGAAACACGCCAACCACACGTACCGAACCTGCGACCTTTGAACACGCGTAAAATGTGAAGAAAGAAAAGTGGACGAAAAGATAATTTGCCGCTAGCACGGAGCGAACAAGCCACCTTCAAATAACGCGTCCGACGCGTTATTCGAAGGTCGCACGTTTGCTCCCCTGCTGGCGGCAAGTTATCTTTTTTCCACTTTTATTTCTTGACATTCACATGATAGTTACAACTAACAACATCGCCTATACTTTCCTTGACGTCATTGTCTGTTAGTTGACATTAATATGGCGTCTAACAAAGAAAAAACGAGTCCTTAATTTTTCACTTCTTTCCTTGTTATTATGTCACACTAACAATGCCAACTTCAGCATTGGTATTTTCTGTTGTCCGTGTATTTTTCGTTGCGCAGTCGTCTAAAGTAAAGAGAAGTTGTTAGGATTGTGCAGTATTTTATTGACAAATAATAAAAAATTGGCGACAAAATGCGCCAGAGTAGAAGTTCAAAGTAACCAGAAGGAAGTCATGCCACCAATCTAAAATTTTCGTCGCCATCCTGGATAGTACATAACCAATTTGGCGCGAAGTAGCCACCAACGGCAACCCTGATTTTTCTCGCAGTAAATGCAGGTTGCGGGTACAAATAGTTAGAGAAGGTTCTGCAGTCTCGGCAGCATAGCCTAACATGTATTCTTGAGAAAAAATATAGGTCATTTGTTCACTCATTATTGTCTCGTTTTAGTGGAAACTTCCAAGACCGTACATTATTCATTACTTTCGATTGTCTCATTTCTTTTCCTGAACACAATCACCTCTAGCGATCGTTGTTTGGAAGAAAAACAGAGCTCCAGTTTTCGACTTCGGGGCTGAGAAAAATTTAAATGGTGCAACGCCGTCGTGAAAACAGGCAGATGTAAATTGATGAGGTAGCCATTTAAGTTGCGCAAAATAATATCGTATGAAGGACGAATCATTGAAACTTAAGGAAGGTGTAGTGTTGCGAGTGAACAGCACAAACTTTGTTTTAAATTTACACGTGCCTGAAAAGAATCATGTGCCGATACTATACACTTTTATCTTGGCAGAATGAGCAGCGCACTGGCAGTGACCTCGCGTCTCACGATTTCGGAGTGACTAAGTCTTACCATATGTGTCAGGAGTTGCACCTTGGTAGTACACGACGTAAGGCCGACAGGAAACTGTGGGTGCTAGTCATCTCCTATTAAATAAAATAGTACAGGTAACGCTAACTTCACATGCACAGCCTGTTCACCGCAGTGTGGCGCAAGTATGCGCCAGTTTTCAGGGGTAGTACTAGCGTGAGTACATATCTGCCAGCTCTGAACTTTCACTACGGCAGCGGAAAAAACAGTGCTGCCTTCGTTTTACTAACCAGGCGATTCACCGCAGCGCTGATCGCGCGTCCGCTTCGCCTGCAATCCTAACATGATGGGATTAACCCTTTCACTGGCAAGATATGAATGAATGACAAAAAACATTTCGCCGCATTTTCAATTATTTTTACTCACCAGGCAGTGCATCAAACAACGTTTCAGAAAGTTTGAAAAGTTAGTAACGAAAATACGCAACGGAAACAATTTTGTTGATCTGCCAGTGTAAGGAGCAGAACGCAGGTCAAATTATACTGTTGATTCCGGCGTAAGCCAGGCCCATCCTTGGTGAAAATGGCTGAATACAGTTATTTCTCCTTTCTAGGCGCACTGTTTGATAGCTGATGTGCTCAAGAAGCTAATCTTTGAATAATTACCGGCAGTAAGCATACGGGGAAACCTCCACTTCAAGAGTCACATGCTTTTTTTTTGTTTTGGGGAACCTGTATGTTCGCTATATAATTTTCCTCGCGTGGTCTTTTTTTTTTACATTCGTGGTGGTTTATCAGGCGCAGGTGCTTTACTTGGGTTTGTTTGAAAAAATGCTGGCGTTTGCCACCAAGGCGCGTCTTTGAAGTCTCTTGCTCTAACGGACCACATCCATCAGAACACCTGAAGACCTAGTTAACTTGTATGCACAATTCAGCCCAAAAATTCTGGACTAGTTAATCTTCATCAAAATGTCATCACCCGACTTGACTGGAAACAGCGCGATGTCCTTCGTTTCCCCATCTGCTCCACACATTATTGCTACCTTCATTCCTACAAGCAAAAAAAAACACAAAAAAAATGTACACTGACTGCTTGCCACCCTCTGTATTGTACTTGTTGAACCTTTTACAAATGTGGTGCACAGATTCAGAGAATTTTCGTAGACGGCCACTAATCAGGTGCAACGACTATTGCGCCATTTTATCACCAACTGGCCGACCAACAATTTCGTTGACCACCGTCACACACCACTGGTAGCTCACTCAACGAAGAAACCTTTTGAAAATCTTAATAATGCTTCCAAAAGCACCCTTCTTCGCAAAGACAAAAGTAACAACTTGCTTAGATGCGATAAAGTGATTCCTCCGGCGACGGGAAATGACCGCAGCCCTCATGATCGGACAACGACTACGAAAAGCGCACGTTTAGTCAAGTAAAAAAAAAGCTGACACCGTGCATTCGTAATTTTGTGAACTAAACTGAAGAGATGGAGTCTAATTTAAGCTAAATATAGAAGTAAAGGGCAAAAGCTGAAATAAAAAGTGTGTTATTTGCTCCGGGCTTTTCATGAGGTATGCAATATGTTGACTTGCCAGTTAAAATTTCAAAGGGCTCATTTCGCATTAATTCCAGTTTCGGCGTTGGTGTTGCCGCCGTTGATTGGGAGCGAAAAAGCAGCGCTGTCGGTGAGTGAAAATTCGAGACAGGTGCAAACACAAAATACATATAAGCAACTTCGATTCGAGTAGGAATCGAAACCAGGCCATCTGAGTCGCAAACAGGTGTTCTTCCACACAGCCACGGTATTGCATGGTACTGCTAGAGAAATAAAAAAAAAAAGAACTCTGTACGAATGGAATGTAATACGAGGAGTCTCTTGAACGCACGTAATGCTCCGTGGCAGAAGTTTAGAATGATGCCAGGGCCAAGACATGCGGATTGCACAAGTGGGGCCTCAGAGGCCCAGACATTACAAAGCGCTAAGACATATTTTATCATCATCAGCAAAAGCTTCTTCAAAGTGAGCGGCTATGTATGTTCGCGTGTGGCCTTACGCACCAGTAGTGGGTAATTTATTGACACGCAAAAAATAATTATCATGTAGCGGGCACTTCGCAACTGTACATGCACTAGGCATTGTAGAATGGCTTTAAACGGCCAAGCTTACTCACACAGACATTCCTTTCCTGGCAGCAGGGTTAGTGTGTCCACCAAGAAGCGAAAGGAGGCTGCAGATTGAGAAGGCGATGAGAATGAGGCCCTACTACGCTATATCGTTCTGCTCTTCAGGCAC
>JALIZH010026716.1:0-48109 GCA_030522465.1 Rhipicephalus appendiculatus
CATCAAGGCGCTCAAGGAACAAGAGGAAGAAGACGCGTTAAAACCATCATCAAGGCGCTCGAAGAACAAGATAAAGAAGACCCTCCTTGCGCAAGCGCGCGCTCAATATGCGGCAGCTGGCTATGTTACGTGTGGTTCTGTCCTGCGTTTATACGCGTATAATCATCAAGGCGCTCAAGGAACAAGAGGAAGAAGACGCGTTAAAATCATCATCAAGGCGCTCGAAGAACAAGAGAAAGAAGACCCTCCTTGCGCGAGCGCGCGCTCAACATGCCGGCAGCTGGCTATGTTATACGTGGTTCTGCCTGCGTTTATACGCGTATAATCATCAAGGCGCTCAAGGAACAAGAGGAAGAAGACGCGTTAAAATCATCATCAAGGCGCACGAAGAACAAGAGAAAGAAGACCCTCCTTGCGCGAGCGCGCGCTCAACATGCGGCAGCTGGCTATGTTATACGTGGTTCTGCCTGCGTTTATACGCGTATAATCATCAAGGCGCTCAAGGAACAAGAGGAAGAGACGCGTTAAAATCATCATCAAGGCGCTCGAAGAACAAGAGAAAGAAGACCCTCCTTGCGCGAGCGCGCGCTCAATATGCGGCAGCTGGCTATGTTATACGTGGTTCTGCCTGCGTTTATACGCGTATAATCATCAAGGCGCTCAAAGAACAAGAGGAAGAAGACGCGTTAAAATCATCATCAAGGCGCACGAAGAACAAGAGAAAGAAGACCCTCCTTGCGCGAGCGCGCGCTCAATATGCGGCTGCTGGCTATGTCATACGTGGTTCTGCCTGCGTTTATACGCGTATAATCATCAAGGCGCTCAAGGAACAAGAGGAAGAAGACGCAATAAAATAATCATCAAGGCGCTCGAAGAACAAGATAAAGAAGACCCTCCTTGCGCAAGCGAGCGCTCAATATGCGGCAGCTGGCTATGTTACGTGTGGTTCTGCCTGCGTTTATACGCGTATAATCATCAAGGCGCTCAAAGGAACAAGAGGAAGAAGACGCGTTAAAATCATCATCAAGGCGCACGAAGAACAAGAGAAAGAAGACCCTCCTTTGCGCGAGCGCGCGCTCAATATGCGGCAGCTGGCTATGTTACGTGTGGTTCTGCCTGCGTTTATACGCGTATAATCATCAAGGCGCTCAAGGAACAAGAGGAAGAAGACGCGTTAAAATCATCATCAAGGCGCTCGAAGAACAAGAGAAAGAAGACCCTCCTTGCGCAAGCGAGAGCTCAATATGCGGCAGCTGGCTGTGTTAGGTGTGGTTCTGCCTGCGTTTAATACGCGTATATAATCATCAAGGCGCTCAAGGAACAAGACGAAAACGCGTTAAAATCATCATCAAGGCGCTCGAAGAACAAGAGAAAGAAGACTCTCTTTGCGCGAGCGCGCGCGCTCAATATGCGGCAGCTGGCTATGTTATACGTGGTTCTGCCTGCGTTTATACGCGTATAATCATCAAGGCGCTCAAGGAACAAGAGGAAGAAGACGCGTTAAAATCATCATCAAGGCGCTCGAAGAACAAGGTAAAAAAGACCCTCCTTGCGCAAGCGAGAGCTCAATATGCGGCAGCTGGCTGTGTTAGGTGTGGTTCTGCCTGCGTTAATACGCGTATATAATCATCAAGGCGCTCAAGGAACAAGACGAAAACGCGTTAAAATCATCATCAAGGCGCTCGAAGAACAAGAGAAAGAAGACTCTCTTCGCGCGAGCGCGCGCGCTCAACATGCGGCAGCTGGCTATGTTACGTGTGGTTCTGCCTGCGTTTATACGCGTATAATCATCAAGGCGCTCAAGGAACAAGAGGAAGAAGACGCGTTAAAATCATCATCAAGGCGCTCGAAGAACAAGGTAAAAAAGACCCTCCTTGCGCAAGCGAGAGCTCAATATGCGGCAGCTGGCTGTGTTAGGTGTGGTTCTGCCTGCGTTAATACGCGTATATAATCATCAAGGCGCTCAAGGAACAAGACGAAAACGCGTTAAAATCATCATCAAGGCGCTCGAAGAACAAGAGAAAGAAGACTCTCTTCGCGCGAGCGCGCGCTCAACATGCGGCAGCTGGCTATGTTACGTGTGGTTCTGCCTGCGTTTATACGCGTATAATCATCAAGGCGCTCAAGGAACAAGAGGAAGAAGACGCGTTAAAATCATCATCAAGGCGCTCGAAGAACAAGGTAAAAAAGACCCTCCTTGCGCAAGCGAGAGCTCAATATGCGGCAGCTGGCTGTGTTAGGTGTGGTTCTGCCTGCGTTAATACGCGTATATAATCATCAAGGCGCTCAAGGAACAAGACGAAAACGCGTTAAAATCATCATCAAGGCGCTCGAAGAACAAGAGAAAGAAGACTCTCTTTGCGCGAGCGCGCGCGCAATATGCGGCAGCTGGCTATGTCATACGTGGTTCTGCCTGCGTTTATACGCGTATAATCATCAAGGCGCTCAAAGGAACAAGAGGAAGAAGACGCGTTAAAATCATCATCAAGGCGCTCGAAGAACAAGGTAAAAAAGACCCTCCTTGCGCAAGCGAGAGCTCAATATGCGGCAGCTGGCTGTGTTAGGTGTGGTTCTGCCTGCGTTAATACGCGTATATAATCATCAAGGCGCTCAAGGAACAAGACGAAAACGCGTTAAAATCATCATCAAGGCGCTCGAAGAACAAGAGAAAGAAGACTCTCCTTCGCGCGAGCGCGCGCTCAACATGCGGCAGCTGGCTATGTTACGTGTGGTTCTGCCTGCGTTTATACGCGTATAATCATCAAGGCGCTCAAGGAACAAGAGGAAGAAGACGCGTTAAAATCATCATCAAGGCGCTCGAAGAACAAGGTAAAAAAGACCCTCCTTGCGCAAGCGAGAGCTCAATATGCGGCAGCTGGCTGTGTTAGGTGTGGTTCTGCCTGCGTTAATACGCGTATATAATCATCAAGGCGCTCAAGGAACAAGACGAAAACGCGTTAAAATCATCATCAAGGCGCTCGAAGAACAAGAGAAAGAAGACCCTCCTTGCGCGAGCGCGCGCTCAACATGCGGCAGCTGGCTATGTTACGTGTGGTTCTGCCTGCGTTTATACGCGTATAATCATCAAGGCGCTCAAGGAACAAGAGGAAGAAGACGCGTTAAAATCATCATCAAGGCGCTCGAAGAACAAGGTAAAAAAGACCCTCCTTGCGCAAGCGAGAGCTCAATATGCGGCAGCTGGCTATGTTATACGTGGTTCTGCCTGCGTTTATACGCGTATAATCATCAAGGCGCTCAAGGAACAAGAGGAAGAAGACGCGTTAAAATCATCATCAAGGCGCTCGAAGAACAAGAGAAAGAAGACCCTCCTTGCGCGAGCGCGCGCTCAACATGCGGCAGCTGGCTATGTTACGTGTGGTTCTGCCTGCGTTTATACGCGTATAATCATCAAGGCGCTCAAGGAACAAGAGGAAGAAGACGCGTTAAAATCATCATCAAGGCGCTCGAAGAACAAGGTAAAAAAGACCCTCCTTGCGCAAGCGAGCGCTCAATATGCGGCAGCTGGCTGTGTTAGGTGTGGTTCTGCCTGCGTTTAATACGCGTATATAATCATCAAGGCGCTCAAGGAACAAGAGGAAGAAGACGCGTTAAAATCATCATCAAGGCGCTCGAAGAACAAGAGAAAGAAGACCCTCCTTGCGCGAGCGCGCGCAATATGCGGCAGCTGGCTATGTCATACGTGGTTCTGCCTGCGTTTATACGCGTATAATCATCAAGGCGCTTAAGGAACAAGAGGAAGAAGACGCAATAAAATAATCATCAAGGCGCTCGAAGAACAAGAGAAAGAAGACCCTCCTTGCGCAAGCGAGCGCTCAATATGCGGCAGCTGGCTATGTTACGTGTGGTTCTGCCTGCGTTTATACGCGTATAATCATCAAGGCGCTCAAGGAACAAGGGGAAGAAGACGCGTTAAAACCATCATCAAGGCGCTCGAAGAACAAGATAAAGAAGACCCTCCTTGCGCAAGCGCGCGCTCAATATGCGGCAGCTGGCTATGTTACGTGTGGTTCTGCCTGCGTTTATACGCGTATAATCATCAAGGCGCTCAAGGAACAAGAGGAAGAAGACGCGTTAAAATCATCATCAAGGCGCACGAAGAACAAGAGAAAGAAGACCCTCCTTGCGCGAGCGCGCGCTCAACATGCCGGCAGCTGGCTATGTTATACGTGGTTCTGCCTGCGTTTATACGCGTATAATCATCAAGGCGCTCAAAGAACAAGAGGAAGAAGACGCGTTAAAATCATCATCAAGGCGCACGAAGAACAAGAGAAAGAAGACCCTCCTTGCGCGAGCGCGCGCTCAACATGCGGCAGCTGGCTATGTTATACGTGGTTCTGCCTGCGTTTATACGCGTATAATCATCAAGGCGCTCAAGGAACAAGAGGAAGAGACGCGTTAAAATCATCATCAAGGCGCTCGAAGAACAAGAGAAAGAAGACCCTCCTTGCGCGAGCGCGCGCTCAATATGCGGCAGCTGGCTATGTTATACGTGGTTCTGCCTGCGTTTATACGCGTATAATCATCAAGGCGCTCAAAGAACAAGAGGAAGAAGACGCGTTAAAATCATCATCAAGGCGCACGAAGAACAAGAGAAAGAAGACCCTCCTTGCGCGAGCGCGCGCTCAATATGCGGCTGCTGGCTATGTCATACGTGGTTCTGCCTGCGTTTATACGCGTATAATCATCAAGGCGCTTAAGGAACAAGAGGAAGAAGACGCAATAAAATAATCATCAAGGCGCTCGAAGAACAAGATAAAGAAGACCCTCCTTGCGCAAGCGAGCGCTCAATATGCGGCAGCTGGCTATGTTACGTGTGGTTCTGCCTGCGTTTATACGCGTATAATCATCAAGGCGCTCAAGGAACAAGAGGAAGAAGACGCGTTAAAATCATCATCAAGGCGCACGAAGAACAAGAGAAAGAAGACCCTCCTTGCGCGAGCGCGCGCTCAATATGCGGCAGCTGGCTATGTTACGTGTGGTTCTGCCTGCGTTTATACGCGTATAATCATCAAGGCGCTCAAGGAACAAGAGGAAGAAGACGCGTTAAAATCATCATCAAGGCGCTCGAAGAACAAGAGAAAGAAGACTCTCTTTGCGCGAGCGCGCGCTCAATATGCGGCAGCTGGCTATGTTACGTGTGGTTCTGTCCTGCGTTTATACGCGTATAATCATCAAGGCGCTCAAAGAACAAGAGGAAGAAGACGCGTTAAAATCATCATCAAGGCGCACGAAGAACAAGAGAAAGAAGACCCTCTTTGCGCGAGCGCGCGCTCAACATGCGGCAGCTGGCTATGTTACGTGTGGTTCTGCCTGCGTTTATACGCGTATAATCATCAAGGCGCTCAAGGAACAAGAGGAAGAAGACGCGTTAAAATCATCATCAAGGCGCTCGAAGAACAAGGTAAAAAAGACCCTCCTTGCGCAAGCGAGCGCTCAATATGCGGCAGCTGGCTGTGTTACGTGTGGTTCTGCCTGCGTTTATACGCGTATAATCATCAAGGCGCTCAAGGAACAGGAGGAAGAAGACGCGTTAAAATCATCATCAAGGCGCTCGAAGAACAAGAGAAAGAAGACCCTCCTTGCGCGAGAGCGCGCGCAATATGCGGCAGCTGGCTATGTCATACGTGGTTCTGCCTGCGTTTATACGCGTATAATCATCAAGGCGCTTAAGGAACAAGAGGAAGAAGACGCAATAAAATAATCATCAAGGCGCTCGAAGAAGAAGAGAAAGAAGACCCTCCTTGCACAAGCGCGCGCTCAATATGCGGCAGCTGGCTATGTTACGTGTGGTTCTGCCTGCGTTTATACGCGTATAATCATCAAGGCGCTCAAGGAACAAGAGGAAGAAGACGCGTTAAAATCATCATCAAGGCGCTCGAAGAACAAGGTAAAAAAGACCCTCCTTGCGCAAGCGAGAGCTCAATATGCGGCAGCTGGCTGTGTTAGGTGTGGTTCTGCCTGCGTTTATACGCGTATAATCATCAAGGCGCTCAAAGAACAAGAGGAAGAAGACGCGTTAAAATCATCATCAAGGCGCACCAAGAACAAGAGAAAGAAGACCCTCCTTGCGCGAGCGCGCGCTCAATATGCGGCTGCTGGCTATGTCATACGTGGTTCTGCCTGCGTTTATACGCGTATAATCATCAAGGCGCTTAAGGAACAAGAGGAAGAAGACGCACAAAATAATCATCAAGGCGCTCGAAGAACAAGATAAAGAAGACCCTCCTTGCGCAAGCGAGCGCTCAATATGCGGCAGCTGGCTATGTTACGTGTGGTTCGCCTCGCGTTTATACGCGTATAATCATCAAGGCGCTCAAGGAACAAGGGGAAGAAGACGCGTTAAAACATCATCAAGGCGCTCGAAGAACAAGATAAAGAAGACCCTCCTGCGCAAGCGCGCGCCTGATCATCATGCGGCAGCTGGTTACGGCGACGGTGATTCCGGTCTGCGTCGATACGCGTATAATCATCAAGGCGCTCAAGGAACAAGAGGAAGAAGACGCGTTAAAATCATCATCAAGGCGCACGAAGAACAAGAGAAAGAAGACCTCCTTGCGCGAGCGCGCGCTCAACATGCGGCAGCTGGCTATGTTATACGTGGTTCGCCTGCGTTTATACGCGTATAATCACGCTCAAGGAACAAGAGGAAGAAGACGCAATAAAATAATCATCAAGGCGCTCGAAGAACAAGATAAAGAAGACCCTCCTTGCGCAAGCGAGCGCTCAATATGCGGCAGCTGGCTATGTTACGTGTGGTTCTGCCTGCGTTTATACGCGTATAATCATCAAGGCGCTCAAGGAACAAGAGGAAGAAGACGCGTTAAAACCATCATCAAGGCGCTCGAAGAACAAGATAAAGAAGACCCTCCTTGCGCAAGCGCGCGCTCAATATGCGGCAGCTGGCTATGTTACGTGTGGTTCTGTCTGCGTTTATACGCGTATAATCATCAAGGCGCTCAAGGAACAAGAGGAAGAAGACGCGTTAAAATCATCATCAAGGCGCACGAAGAACAAGAGAAAGAAGACCCTCCTTGCGCGAGCGCGCGCTCAACATGCCGCAGCTGGCTATGTTATACGTGGTTCTGCCTGCGTTTATACGCGTATAATCATCAAGGCGCTCAAAGAACAAGAGGAAGAAGACGCGTTAAAATCATCATCAAGGCGCACGAAGAACAAGAGAAAGAAGACCCTCCTTGCGCGAGCGCGCGCTCAACATGCGGCAGCTGGCTATGTTATACGTGGTTCTGCCTGCGTTTATACGCGTATAATCATCAAGGCGCTCAAGGAACAAGAGGAAGAGACGCGTTAAAATCATCATCAAGGCGCTCGAAGAACAAGAGAAAGAAGACCCTCCTTGCGCGAGCGCGCGCTCAATATGCGGCAGCTGGCTATGTTATACGTGGTTCTGCCTGCGTTTATACGCGTATAATCATCAAGGCGCTCAAAGAACAAGAGGAAGAAGACGCGTTAAAATCATCATCAAGGCGCACGAAGAACAAGAGAAAGAAGACCCTCCTTGCGCGAGCGCGCGCTCAATATGCGGCTGCTGGCTATGTCATACGTGGTTCTGCCTGCGTTTATACGCGTATAATCATCAAGGCGCTTAAGGAACAAGAGGAAGAAGACGCAATAAAATAATCATCAAGGCGCTCGAAGAACAAGATAAAGAAGACCCTCCTTGCGCAAGCGAGCGCTCAATATGCGGCAGCTGGCTATGTTACGTGTGGTTCTGCCTGCGTTTATACGCGTATAATCATCAAGGCGCTCAAGGAACAAGAGGAAGAAGACGCGTTAAAACCATCATCAAGGCGCTCGAAGAACAAGATAAAGAAGACCCTTCATGCGCAAGCGCGCGCTCAATATGCGGCAGCTGGCTATGTTACGTGTGGTTCTGTCTGCGTTTATACGCGTATAATCATCAAGGCGCTCAAGGAACAAGAGGAAGAAGACGCGTTAAAATCATCATCAAGGCGCACGAAGAACAAGAGAAAGAAGACCCTCCTTGCGCGAGCGCGCGCTCAACATGCGGCAGCTGGCTATGTTATACGTGGTTCTGCCTGCGTTTATACGCGTATAATCATCAAGGCGCTCAAAGAACAAGAGGAAGAAGACGCGTTAAAATCATCATCAAGGCGCACGAAGAACAAGAGAAAGAAGACCCTCCTTGCGCGAGCGCGCGCTCAACATGCGGCAGCTGGCTATGTTATACGTGGTTCTGCCTGCGTTTATACGCGTATAATCATCAAGGCGCTCAAGGAACAAGAGGAAGAAGACGCGTTAAAATCATCATCAAGGCGCTCGAAGAACAAGAGAAAGAAGACCCTCCTTGCGCGAGCGCGCGCTCAATATGCGGCAGCTGGCTATGTTATACGTGGTTCTGCCTGCGTTTATACGCGTATAATCATCAAGGCGCTCAAAGAACAAGAGGAAGAAGACGCGTTAAAATCATCATCAAGGCGCACGAAGAACAAGAGAAAGAAGACCCTCCTTGCGCGAGCGCGCGCTCAACATGCGGCAGCTGGCTATGTTATACGTGGTTCTGCCTGCGTTTATACGCGTATAATCATCAAGGCGCTCAAGGAACAAGAGGAAGAAGACGCGTTAAAATCATCATCAAGGCGCTCGAAGAACAAGAGAAAGAAGACCCTCCTTGCGCGAGCGCGCGCTCAATATGCGGCAGCTGGCTATGTTATACGTGGTTCTGCCTGCGTTTATACGCGTATAATCATCAAGGCGCTCAAGGAACAAGAGGAAGAAGACGCGTTAAAATCATCATCAAGGCGCTCGAGGAACAAGAGAAAGAAGACCCTCCTTGCGCGAGCGCGCGCTCAATATGCGGCAGCTGGCTATGTTATACGTGGTTCTGCCTGCGTTTATACGCGTATAATCATCAAGGCGCTCAAGGAACAAGAGGAAGAGACGCGTTAAAATCATCATCAAGGCGCTCGAAGAACAAGAGAAAGAAGACCCTCCTTGCGCGAGCGCGCGCTCAATATGCGGCAGCTGGCTATGTTATACGTGGTTCTGCCTGCGTTTATACGCGTATAATCGTCAAGGCGCTCAAGGAACAAGAGGAAGAAGACGCGTTAAAATCATCATCAAGGCGCTCGAAGAACAAGAGAAAGAAGACCCTCCTTGCGCGAGCGCGCGCTCAATATGCGGCAGCTGGCTATGTTATACGTGGTTCTGCCTGCGTTTATACGCGTATAATCATCAAGGCGCTCAAGGAACAAGAGGAAGAGACGCGTTAAAATCATCATCAAGGCGCTCGAAGAACAAGAGAAAGAAGACCCTCCTTGCGCGAGCGCGCGTTCAATATGCGGCAGCTGGCAATGTTATACGTGGTTCTGCCTGCGTTTATACGCGTATAATCATCAAGGCGCTCAAGGAACAAGAGGAAGAAAACTTCTCTTTGGCGCGAGTGCGCGCTCAGTATGCTACAGCTGGCTATGCTATATGTGGTTCTCCCTGCGTTACGCCAAGCGACAACGACAGCATACGACAGCCTGCCACCCTGAAGTGCACCGCACTTGAAAGTTCGAGTATTTATGTATGCTGAAGAGGGAACTTTGACATGCTTGGCAGACTTTCCGGTTCAAAACCTAATTTGTGCGAATAATAAGTGCAAGGACATCCACAAATTGTTCTGTTCAAAAAAGGTAGCGCCAAATACAGAAATAAAAAACGGTACGGTTAACTCTTGTAAACGTATTTATGACGCGCGAAACGTGGGTTTGGCTTCGTTTCCCAAAGATTATAGACGCAGTGTTTCGTTAAAGTTAGGCTTCTTCGTCGGCTTGTTATTGTTCGTGTTGATTAACCACGGCAGGGGCTGCAGTAGCTTTGACCTCGGCCAGGTCTGCACTTGCTAAGCGTCTACATAACGTGCTACTTTGGCCTCTCTTGGCTGCGATGTTTTTGAGCCGACAACTTCGACTTTGCTTAAGATTTCACAGCCTGCCTCATAGCTATGTGTACTGGATGAGTGGATTCAGCCTGTCGTTTCCGCTCAAGCGCATGCACGGACGATCCCAGCGCACGTGCCTTACATTGCAAGACCAAGCGCTGGCGAAGCAGCTTTGAACATTCGCCTGGTCATGCGGTACCGCAGCAGTGAGGCTCCGAGACAGCGCCGCTATGGTGGCTAGCCACCAGCTGCGACACCTCTTGGCAGCGGACCACGTGGTGTGACGTCACGCCTGCCACGCTAGCGCTCCGGCGGCTCAAGGTCAATGAGATGCGACGAATGAACTTGGAACATATAGCGTCACAGTGCTTACGCTCTAAAAATCAAATATAATGCTTTTAATTCATCTCGCGAAGCTGTAGAGGAGCATTACACGTACTCGTGCACTAATCAAACCAGCGCTAGAACGTGTTAAGTCCATAAAATGCCCAGCCATCTTCTTCGACAAATATGTTAACAGAAAACTTTCTATACACGGAGTCAGCAAAAAACTTGACATGACTTGCTTTCTCCTGTAAAAATGTCCCGAAGCGATCGACGAACAAGCAATACGAATTGGTTATTGCAAAATACTTCATAATCATTGACCATGACGGTCTACGCAAGAAATTTCGCTTTGATATAACGCGAATGGACTCCGTCAAATAGCTTTAGCTGTATTCAATTGTACGAATACTACAACTGCGATTGCCGGAAAGTTTTGTGCTTTTGTGTCTTTTAATTCCGCACAATCGATGCTAAACTTTTGTTCGGTACGTTTCAAGGCAGCACAAGAGTCGCACAAATACACCTTTCCTATGCATAGCTGCAGAGGCAAAAAAAAAATTGATAATATCTCCATAAACATTTACCTTAAGAAATGAACTTTAAAATCATTTTATCTGCGTTTGTCTCTTTATTGACTGGATACTTTATATCTAAACGAGAAAGGCGCTTAGAAGCATTTTAGTATTGTACGATACCATGAAACCAGTTATTTTTTGCACGATAACTTTGGTGCGGAGAGAAAAAAAAAACAAGAACCGAAACTAAATGACCTACATTTCGTCGTATGCCACCTGGCGGAAGGCTGCCAGACTAAGCGAGAAAAAAAATCACAGCATATCCACGGAGTGAATGATGATGAGTGGGCGAAGCTCCGGAGGTTCATCGGTAAACCGCGAATCTTCCGTGAAATTCGCCCAGTACATCATCAAAGACGTGATGGCGGTTGGTTGCATGTGGTCAAACGATATGCATGTGAGACCATATCGCGATGCCATGTGTTGTACGGCATCGCGATCGTCATCGTCATCAGCGTCATCGTTATGACGCATAGTGGGTACATTCCATGTGGTGTGCCGTGATGGCAGTGTCATCGTCATCACACAGGGAGATACTGCCGGTTACGCAAGTGGCTACTACGTACTACAAACTACAGGGGACGCACGAACCACGGCATAAGGAGCTTCGCCCCTAAAAAGACATCGCAGCAAACCTGCGAACTCGCGGTTGTGTTATCGGCGATTTTGATCTCTCGTCGTTCAGCGCGCTCGGCTTTCGCTTCGACGCGTTGCTGCTGGCGAAGAGCCAGTTTATATATCTACCCCGATGAATTCCGCGACCTCGTTATGAAAACTACGATTTTGGAACAACTTTTTCGCCATTTGAAGAGTTGCTGCTACAACCAGGTTATAGCTGAGTCATTAAAGTTGATACATCCCCGGGAATATACCAATCGATGCTACCGTCTCGTTGCAAATCGCATTTTAGTGGCCAGAAAACCGTCCTAAATTTGACCGTTTCCATAGACTCCCATACTTAAAAGAGTACTGACACGAAATTTTTACTTATCGTTTTCTTCCGTCAAATGATAGGTCAGGCCCCCAGAGCCTAGGAAATGTATCGGCAAGCGTGAGTGCGCCCTGACAAATTAATTACAGCATGTTTTTAAAAGCTAGTTCCAGTTCATACTGTACCCTGACGTCACAACGTGGTACAGGCAGCGCCACCAGGCGGTAGTATGTGAATGTGCACGCTTTCGTGACGTATCCTCGTGCGCGCGTAGCTCCATCGTCGGCTTCGTCTGCTGCACGCCGCACATGTGGCAACTGTCGCGCCGTCAACGATGGACGAATATTAAAGACGATAGTCTTTCTTGGGATACCTAAACGGAGAAATTTTGGTCTGTCTGTCTGTCCGGCTGTCTGTCTGTCTGTCTGTTTCTCTGTTTGTCGGCACGTCACACGATTCAGCTAGCTGGCCAAAGTTTAACCCCCTGCCTTACGACCTCCAATCTTGACCGAGAAGCATGTGTTCATACGGGTGAGCGTGGGCAATTAAAAATCAAATATTACGCATACCTGAGGCACAACATCAATAAACTGGCTTGTAGCATAGCGCAGAAACACACAGGGACAAAGAATAAGACTTTTATTCTTTGTCCCTGTGTGTTTCTGCGCTATGCTACAAGCCAGTTTACGATGAACCAACAAGCCCATATTGGTACCCTTGACAACATCAATACCTTAGTACTATTCACAGTGTTCCTTCAAACAAAATCTATAGATACGTAATTATAAAGATCCTAGTGTTTATTACGCGGCGCTGAGAATGCGCCGCTGTGTACAAAACAAGTCTCCGCCCAGTGATTTAACGACGCTGTGGTGCTGCCACCTGGCAGCAGCATAGTTCAACACAAGCCGATGTTCCCCGGTAGCGCTGTAGATGGCGTTCTCTTCTGTTTTATCAATGCCAGCCAGATGCGGCTGATTCATCGTAGAAGAGCGCTGTCTCAGGCAAGGCAAAACATATATGGCCGCTTGATGAAATACGACCCACTCTACAAGACATGATCAGAGAACGCAGAGAAAAGACCGACGACCAAATTTCAGCGGATAAACGCCGGCGTCCGTCTAAGCGTGCCCGGAAAACGTCCGAAAAACGAGCCCAGCGGCTAGCCCAGCTATTAAATTGTGGTACTCATGCCGCTCATGCAGTGCAGTCGGCACAAGACTAGAAGCACGCAGATACGCGGCCAATTTTTTGTCAACAGACTCCGACGACAGCAACGACTTCGGCAGAGAGGAAGATGCCGAGCTTGCTGACCCCGCGAATCATTTCGCATTCGACCCGCTTGCAAGTACGTCAGAAGACGAGTCGTCTGAGAACGATAGCGCCATGCAGACGGCTTGCGCATCGGGAATGTCGAATGGTAAGAATTCACTGCTTTTAGATGCGACGCATCTTATGCTCGGGGCTCTGTCCCTCCCGCGTCCCCCGTCCCCCCGTCCGGCCACTTTCATGAAGTAGGGAAGCGCCCATTATGCGAACCAGAACACTGTAGTAATATGAAGGCCGTCAACCCTAACACAGTCATCAGAGTCATGGCCAAGAACACAGAGAGGCTGCTTAGCAATGGCTAGGCAGGTGGTGTCTGTCGCCCAGGTTGACCCCATTCCTTGAGTCATGGCCGAGAGCACAGAGAGGCTGCTTAGTAGTGGCTAGGCAGGTGGTGTCTGTCGCCCAGGTTGACCCCATTCCTTAATCTTGCTTGCATGTGTTTGGAGGGGGGCTTAGTCCGTCCCGCGTCCCACAGCGCATGCGCGTGCCGTCGCCCTCTCTCTCCTACGCTCACCCCCTTTCTCTCCTCTAGGAATCGTCTACTCTACGGAGCGGCCCCCGCGTCCTCTCCCCCTCTCTCCTCTAGGAATACTCTACTCTACGGAGCGGCTCCGGCGTCCCACATCCCCAGAGCGCATGTGCGTCCTCTCCCCCTCTCTCCTCTTGGAATCATCTACTATACGGAGCGGCTCACGCGTCCCACACCCCTACAGCGCATGCACGTCCCCTCTCTCTCCTCTCCTACGGTTCCCCCCCCGTCCTTTCCTCTAGGAATCCTCTACGGAACGACAGGTGGTGTGACAGCTGCATACTCCGCTGGGGGGCGCCACGGTAGTTCCGCGGTATGAAAATGACGGAGCGCGCGCACCTCATTCTCTCTCCTGCGCAGCGCCGCGATGAGCGCCCGGACCACTGCCGTGAAATGAGAGCGGCGACTTTCCTCCCGCTCAAGCTAATTATCTCCCCGCTGCTTCGCATCCACACATGGTTCCCTTTAGCGGGAGATGGGGAATTTTTTGCTTGATATTGCGCGGGCATCTTCCGGATGTTCTACGGAAGTCAATAGCGTTCGTGTGGATTTCGTAATGCTATTACTTGCTTGAAATTATTGGTACTCGGCGCAGATTTGACACCGCATGTATGCTTTGTCCTGCCGCTTCCCTATATGCAGCCGCACTGCGCACGCAGTATGCCAACCTGTTGCTGGTCGTAACGCCTGAACATTATATCGATAACGTAATCTGCGTAGGTGCCTCTGTGGGAGTTGCCACCCGATGGACACAGACGTAGTCGGTGTGCTGTAGGGACATCGACAAAGTCGCGCTCTAGTGCCGGATGAGGCAGCCTGTGTCACCGCGCACCCGACGTTTCAGCGTGGGTGCCTAGACATTCACGCCCTCGAGATAGCGTACTACCCTTGATGGGAGATCGACCAGGCGTCATTGAGGCACCGGGAATCCACAGGTATTACTGCTGAGGTTGATCTAAGTTAGCTGTTGCTGGTGAAGCTGATGTAGGCCGAATCGCAAGCTGTCCTTGGCATGCAAAGTGCATGCCTTCGGTAAACTTCCTGCAAAAGTATGGTGGTCGCAAGTACGACGCGTCATCCACGCACTCAAAACGTGCATAGGCGCATGTTACTTGCTAATATTGCAATGTCCATATTCCATATCGCGTGTCCAACTAAATAAAGGGAAATGAAAAAAATACAGGTATAAGTGGCGTTGGACACCTCCGGTCGTCAGGCAGCGCAAATTATGCACGAACTCGAGATCACAATATGTGAAATAAAATCTGCAAGCTTAGAATAGCTGCTGCTTACATTGTTAGATAGTTCTTCACAAATCAGATTACTTGATCTCGCATTTCACATTCTTTGTGATTGACTTATGTACTTCATTGTTCTTTTTTTTCCCTCTATAGGTCATAGTTCTCGGTAGTGCCTTTGGCCCATTTAGTTTATTAAGTAAACGATAAATAAAATGAGTGTTTCTGCATATCTGTACTTGCTAAAAAGGAATCTGCATGCTACATAACAATGACGTTTTATTTCGTAACTTTGTCTGTTCGAAAGGGCCCCTTGTCAGTAGATGGTTCTGGAATATGACTCTGTGCACACATTTGATTCAGCTGCAGGATATGTCTACCTTTACTCTTGCCACTGGATTTTTTATCGTATTGCATTCATATTTCAGGCGACATTGTCCCTTTGTAAGATGGGTCTGGCATCTCCTTGGCAAACGAAAGCGAGTGGTCCTGCCCAGCTGCGTCGTCTCTGCAGTGCGTCAAAATTTCCCTTCGCAAGACTACTGCGGCTTTAAGTATACGAACGTCATGGATATGCAGTTCAATAAAAGAAAACATGTTCAACTTGATTTATTTCTTTAGGCATAACAGCCTGTGTCACTGACCTTTCTTCTGGTCGTATGCAAAACAGATGCTATATGACCAGCACTACAGAAGGAAATCAACACTTAGGTTAACGCACATGAAATTCAAGAAAGAGGCTGTAGTTGCTAAAGTAAGAGTAACAAAACAGAAAGAGCTGCTAAGTCCGCACACATGGCAGTAAATACGTTCTCCAGATTTCTGAGTCTTGACCTCATGGACTAGGTAAGAAGTGAACAGGAACCTGAAAGACGGCATTAGCCTGACATATGCTTAGCTACACAATGATGAACTCGTACCTTACCAGAATTGCATGTTCACCATGTCTCAACCCAACAACTGAAGTACACGGCGTAGCTATGCACGAAAACAACACTGATTTCGATAACACGTGTGAAGATTTCGATAACACGAGTAACATCCACTGGAGCAGGCAACTCGGGATCGCCTGCACGCTTTAAGTTGCTGCCGCTGCAGACTTTTTTTCTATACCCTTGAAAGGCATCGTGATGCGCGGTTGCGGCAGTGGGGCACAACGTTGGGATTCTTCGTCGCAGATTCTTCGTCGATTCGCAGATTCTTCGGCGCAGATTTTTCGTCGACAATCCGAAGCCCGTCAGCAACTGCATGCTGCGCGTGTACGCGTCCGGAGTGAAGTGGAGCGAACAGAGTAAACTCCGCTTGGTTGGCGTCCAGTCTCCGCCTCGGCCGCGGCGCACGAAGTCGACCCACGCTTGTCTCAGCGCCGGATCGGACGGGAATCGGTGGAACTTGCACCTATTGTCCCCCGTTTCACTCGCACAAGACTTCACAGGGCAAAATATTGGTGCCATGACGATAATTTCAAAGTCAGACGATTCCCTTGCCCTCTGATAAGCGTATATTTTGTATTCGCATGCACGCACTCTATTCCAGACTCTGCTTACTCGCTTCACAAGTACACTGGATGACAGTCACCGCACGGCGCGAGCAGATGATCGAGAAGGCGACGCGCAAGCTGCCATCTTTTTGTGTTTTGGTGCTTGACGTCATCACAAATAGCCAGACTGCTGCGTGAAGTGACCAGGATTAGGCTGTAGCCTGACGTCAGGCAAGTGTTGATGTCAGTAGGGGTGCCGCGAGAAAATTGACTTTAATATCAAAATCAAATACCTTATCAGCATTTGCTGAGCTTCATACTTGCTCAGAGCCATCTATGCATACAGCAGACTTGCAAATGAGTTCTGCGGAATCCCGCAAGGTGGCGGAAGGGTTAATAAAGGGAAATAGACAACCACCCGTTTATAGCACGAAGCCACAAGGAAATCCGTACGGATTTCTCAGAAAGAAAAGCTTCTTAGTTGCCGAAAAATTCGTCCTGGTCCGGGATTCGAACCCGGGACCAACGCCTATCCGGGGCGGTCGCTCTACCAATTGAGCTAACCAGAAAGCTAGCAATTGGCAGCGCGAGGGCGAATCCATCGACAACTCGAAGCACATGGACAGAAGTAATGCAAATGAGTTCTGCGGAATCCCGCAAGGTGGCGGAAGGGTTAATAAAGGGAAATAGACAACCACCCGTTTATAGCACGAAGCCACAAGGAAATCCGTACGGATTTCTCAGAAAGAAAAGCTTCTTAGTTGCCGAAAAATTCGTCCTGGCCCGGGGTTCGAACCCGGGACCAACGCCTATCCGGGGCGGTCGCTCTACCAATTGAGCTAACCAGAAAGCTAGCAATTGGCAGCGCGAGGGCGAATCCATCGACAACTCGAAGCACATGGACAGAAGTAATGCAAATGAGTTCTGCGGAATCCCGCAAGGTGGCGGAAGGGTTAATAAAGGGAAATAGACAACCACCCGTTTATAGCACGAAGCCACAAGGAAATCCGTACGGATTTCTCAGAAAGAAAAGCTTCTTAGTTGCCGAAAAATTCGTCCTGGTCCGGGGTTCGAACCCGGGACCAACGGCTATCCGGGGCGGTCGCTCTACCAATTGAGAAAGCTAGCAATTGGCAGCGCGAGGGCGAATCCATCGACAACTCGAAGCGCATGGACAGAAGTAATGCAAATGAGTTCTGCGGAATCCCGCAAGGTGGCGGAAGGGTTAATAAAGGGAAATAGACAACCACCCGTTTATAGCACGAAGCCACAAGGAAATCCGTACGGATTTCTCAGAAAGAAAAGCTTCTTAGTTGCCGAAAAATTCGTCCTGGTCCGGGGTTCGAACCCGGGACCAACGCCTATCCGGGGCGGTCGCTCTACCAATTGAGCTAACCAGAAAGCTAGCAATTGGCAGCGCGAGGGCGAATCCATCGACAACTCGAAGCACATGGACAGAAGTAATGCAAATGAGTTCTGCGGAATCCCGCAAGGTGGCGGAAGGGTTAATAAAGGGAAATAGACAACCACCCGTTTATAGCACGAAGCCACAAGGAAATCCGTACGGATTTCTCAGAAAGAAAAGCTTCTTAGTTGCCGAAAAATTCGTCCTGGTCCGGGGTTCGAACCCGGGACCAACGCCTATACGGGGCGGTCGCTCTACCAATTGAGCTAACCAGAAAGCTAGCAATTGGCAGCGCGAGGGCGAATCCATCGACAACTCGAAGCACATGGACAGAAGTAATGCAAATGAGTTCTGCGGAATCCCGCAAGGTGGCGGAAGGGTTAATAAAGGGAAATAGACAACCACCCGTTTATAGCACGAAGCCACAAGGAAATCCGTACGGATTTCTCAGAAAGAAAAGCTTCTTAGTTGCCGAAAAATTCGTCCTGGTGCAATTGCTAGCTTTCTGGTTAGCTCAATTGGTAGAGCGACCGCCCCGGATAGGCGTTGGTCCCGGGTTCGAACCCCGGACCAGGACGAATTTTTCGGCAACTAAGAAGCTTTTCTTTCTGAGAAATCCGTAGGGATTTCCTTGTGGCTTCGTGCTATAAACGGGTGGTTGTCTATTTCCCTTTATTAACCCTTCCGCCACCTTGCGGGATTCCGCAGAACTCATTTGCATTACTTCTGTCCATGCGCTTCGAGTTGTCGATGGATTCGCCCTCGCGCTGCCAATTGCTAGCTTTCTGGTTAGCTCAATTGGTAGAGCGACCGCCCCGGATAGGCGTTGGTCCCGGGTTCGAACCCCGGACCAGGACGAATTTTTTCGGCAACTAAGAAGCTTTTTTTTCTGAGAAATCCGTACGGATTTCCTTGTGGCTTCGTGCTATAAACGGGTGGTTGTCTATTTCCCTTTATTAACCCTTCCGCCACCTTGCGGGATTCCGCATTACTCATTTGCATTACTTCTGTCCATGTGCTTCGAGTTGTCGATGGATTCGCCCTCGCGCTGCCAATTGCTAGCTTTCTGGTTAGCTCAATTGGTAGAGCGACCGCCCCGGATAGGCGTTGGTCCCGGGTTCGAACCCCGGACCAGGACGAATTTTTCGGCAACTAAGAAGCTTTTTCTTTCTGAGAAATCCGTACGGATTTCCTTGTGGCTTCGTGCTATAAACGGGTGGTTGTCTATTTCCCTTTATTAACCCTTCCGCCACCTTGCGGGATTCCGCAGAACTCATTTGCATTACTTCTGTCCATGCGCTTCGAGTTGTCGATGGATTCGCCCTCGCGCTGCCAATTGCTAGCTTTCTGGTTAGCTCAATTGGTAGAGCGACCGCCCCGGATAGGCGTTGGTCCCGGGTTCGAACCCCGGACCAGGACGAATTTTTCGGCAACTAAGAAGCTTTTTTTCTGAGAAATCCGTACGGATTTCCTTGTGGCTTCGTGCTATAAACGGGTGGTTGTCTATTTCCCTTTATTAACCCTTCCGCCACCTTGCGGGATTCCGCAGAACTCATTTGCATTACTTCTGGCCATGTGCTTCGAGTTGTCGATGGATTCGCCCTCGCGCTGCCAATTGCTAGCTTTCTGGTTAGCTCAATTGGTAGAGCGACCGCCCCGGATAGGCGTTGGTCCCGGGTTCGAACCCCGGACCAGGACGAATTTTTCGGCAACTAAGAAGCTTTTCTTTCTGAGAAATCCGTACGGATTTCCTTGTGGCTTCGTGCTATAAACGGGTGGTTGTCTATTTCCCTTTATTAACCCTTCCGCCACCTTGCGGGATTCCGCAGAACTCATTTGCATTACTTCTGGCCATGTGCTTCGAGTTGTCGATGGATTCGCCCTCGCGCTGCCAATTGCTAGCTTTCTGGTTAGCTCAATTGGTAGAGCGACCGCCCCGGATAGGCGTTGGTCCCGGGTTCGAACCCCGGACCAGGACGAATTTTTCGGCAACTAAGAAGCTTTTTTTTCTGAGAAATCTGAGAAATCCGTACGGATTTCCTTGTGGCTTCGTGCTATAAACGGGTGGTTGTCTATTTCCCTTTATTAACCCTTCCGCCACCTTGCGGGATTCCGCAGAACTCATTTGCATTACTTCTGTCCATGTGCTTCGAGTTGTCGATGGATTCGCCCTCGCGCTGCCAATTGCTAGCTTTCTGGTTAGCTCAATTGGTAGAGCGACCGCCCCGGATAGGCGTTGGTCCCGGGTTCGAACCCCGGACCAGGACGAATTTTTCGGCAACTAAGAAGCTTTTCTTTCTGAGAAATCCGTACGGATTTCCTTGTGGCTTCGTGCTATAAACGGGTGGTTGTCTATTTCCCTTTATTAACCCTTCCGCCACCTTGCGGGATTCCGCAGAACTCATTTGCATTACTTCTGTCCATGTGCTTCGAGTTGTCGATGGATTCGCCCTCGCGCTGCCAATTGCTAGCTTTCTGGTTAGCTCAATTGGTAGAGCGACCGCCCCGGATAGGCGTTGGTCCCGGGTTCGAACCCCGGACCAGGACGAATTTTTCGGCAACTAAGAAGCTTTTTTTCTGAGAAATCCGTACGGATTTCCTTGTGGCTTCGTGCTATAAACGGGTGGTTGTCTATTTCCCTTTATTAACCCTTCCGCCACCTTGCGGGATTCCGCATTACTCATTTGCATTACTTCTGTCCATGTGCTTCGAGTTGTCGATGGATTCGCCCTCGCGCTGCCAATTGCTAGCTTTCTGGTTAGCTCAATTGGTAGAGCGACCGCCCCGGATAGGCGTTGGTCCCGGGTTCGAACCCCGGACCAGGACGAATTTTTCGGCAACTAAGAAGCTTTTTCTTTCTGAGAAATCCGTACGGATTTCATTGTGGCTTCGTGCTATAAACGGGTGGTTGTCTATTTCCCTTTATACAGCAGATTTGTATGGCAGAGCAAGCTCGCCTTCGAAAAAAGGTGTCACTACTCGTTTAAAACTTCGCCCGCAATTTGGAACGGGTTTTTGGACGTAAATAATGTTGCCGCTTCCATGAGATGTCGGGGTAGTTGCGTAGAGCCCATTCCATCGGGAATTTAGTGAAAGATGAATTCTATCGTCAGTTATTCGCGAAAAACGACGCTATCCCATAGAAAATGCGCATGCTTCCAAGGGCGGCCGCTAGAGGCGCTGTTCGGCGATGTCCCTAATTCCTGGACATGACCCAACATATACCATTTTCTATGGATGGAGTAACGATGCCTTCCGCTGTTGAAGCAATAACTCATTGATGTCCAAGATGCGTACCACTTTTCGCAAAGTATTCTTAGCTGAACATGAATCAAACTCTAAGTGAGATAAACTTGCTTAGAACGTATTTGCGGGCTAGTTGGTAAGTCATAATGGCGTATGGCAGCGCACACCAGGTAAGACAACGATCACGCACACAGAGGGACGACACAAGCGCTGAACTTCAACAGAGGGACGACACAAGCGCTGAACTTCAACTGAATTGTCTTACCTGGTGTGCGCTGCCATACGCCATAATGTCTAAGTGAGACTTGTGTCTTCTCTCTCCCATTTAACCCGTCTTTGTGCTTAAACAGGTAACGTTTATGATGCCTCTAAACTTAATTGCTTGCTCTCATGGAAACTGCAAGTTTGAGTTCCAGAGTGAACGGAATGTAAAATCTGAGAGGATTTTCTCGTCGCTCAAGCAAAACCTCTCGCGTGCCCAACACGTACAGTCGTGCGCGATACGATGGTTATCGCGGGAGCGTTGGCCATGAACTACAAGAGTGCCATGGCCCAGAATCCTCTTTCAAGGATCCGGCCAGCTTCGCTCACTGTCTTTGCTGTTGCTTAAGTTGCGATCACTCCTGGCTGAGTAAGGCGCATTTTCATTTCTTTTCTTTTTTGATGACAACGCATTATATTTTGTGCAACTTAGCAAGTCGTTCAATTCCAGCAGTGCAAATCACCAGATATACGCCATATCTTTTCCATCAATTTCGTGATCGTCCGCAGCGATAAGAGCCAACGAATGTACACGCTTGATCGCAACGAATGGAAGGCTTAACATCGAGAGAACGGGTACAGAGTTCGTCGTAGGGGCGATTGTTGTACCATGGAACAGCCAACGAGGGAGAGAACGTTAAGTAATATTAATTTTCGCTGTTCAGAAACGGGCCGCTAGCCCGGTCGACGCTCGCGCGATAAGCCTCAAATCGCGCTCGTCTGTACGTCCAATGGGATTCTCGACAGCTATGCTGCACTTATTTCATAGCACATTCCGTTCTAAGATGTCATGTATGGCTGCCTGTTTAGCTGTTGTTTTTTTTCTCAATAAAATCGTGCTCAGCATATTTTAAATGCATATAAAGCACCTGCAAGCTCTGCTTGTCTCAAAGAAAAGATGTTGAAGACATACTTACATTTCTGTAGCGTGAGCGGACAACTTGTTCACTCAGGAGGCTCATCCGGAGGGCCTTGGTCATAGTACACCAGAATGCATCGAAGAAACTACCATGCCAACGTCCACACTGGTGGCGATCGAGACTTGGCGTCGATCTAGCAACTGAGGAGCAATGCAAGGAAAGCGCCGAACGACCGCTTGATGAGCCTAAAGACGTGGGCTCTCGACAACGACGAAGCTGGCTGTTTGCGTATGAATGACGCTGGAGGAAAGCTCTCGCAGCGACGTTCTAAAGCCGCAGCACTCCCACAAGAGCACGCGTGCGCCGGAGGACAGGTCGTTCCACACGACACTATTGACAGTGCACCTCCTCCAACAGAGAAGAGCGCCCGTGGCCGGCGTTCTCCTCAGTAGCTGGCGAACAGGTGCTACCCGGCGCTTTTTCCCAGCACCGTACAACGGCCGCGCCAATATTCATCCCAGCGAACCGCCCAGCGTCACGTTCCGGCATGCACTGAAGCCCGGCACACTCTCCCCATACCCTTTCCGTAAAGCCATTCTCACCACCAACACTCCCAGCCAGGGCTCTAGTAAAACAGCTCAACGTGTGTCGAACAGAAGCAAAATGACAAAACGCGCACAATTCGAGAGCGCACTCGGGGCGGCGCGTAGCGGAGGCGGCACCAACTGATCAAGCTGGGCTCCCGCAATAGGGTACGCTCGCTACGCGCCTCCCAGGGAAATCGGTCGCAGGCCCTCGCTCGCTCAACTATGCTTGGCTGCACTACCAATACAACGAGAGTGGCCATGCTATATTCAACAATATTTTGCAAATCGTGGGCATTATTTCTGAGGTAAACGCTGCATTCGCTGATAATGAATTTGTGCTCAACGGAGCAACGAAGGTGTGTCCCCCCAATGAAAGTTTCTGCTGAAAATGATAAGCGTTGCTCTTATATCTGCTGTTTACCGCCTTGTCATGTCCACTTTTGCTTGTGCTATGTCGCCGTTCCATCATGTTTTTGTTGTTGTTGTTGTTGTAGAAGAAAGTTCACGCCACATTACCTAGCACTGACAACTGGGCGAGTTGGTACGGATGCATGAATTTTGAACGGCGCGACAACTTAGACGAACTTGGGCGCTTGTGTTCGTGTGTTTCTATCGTATTTTTCGTCTAAGTTGTCGCGCCGTTCAAAATTCATGCACATAACCTCGCCTGTATTTTCCATCATATTTTCTTGTTAACTATTCAGTGACAGTTTTATTCTCCACTGAGCACATGGTTTGTTTTGTATATTGACTGCATATAGAGCGTTATCGCTCGTGCTCGCGTAAGCTCTCGAATAAACTTAATCTCAACAGACTGACCTCAAACAATCGCGAAGCTTCGCAAACTTTGCGGCTCGTTCTGCGCCGACCTTTGCTAGCAGTTTTTAGGGGTGCATCCCGAATAAACCAACACAGCGCAATCAACGCGCAATGCAATATATATATATATATATATATATATATATATATATATATATATATATATATATATATTCACATACAACGTCAAACAGACGCGCGTGCGAAGCAGTTTTATTTACGTTTCGCTCGGGGTCCGAGCTTCATCACAATGAAATGTGTAGCAACAGTGCCGTACATATATATGCCCATATCAGGCGGAGTGAAGATGAGTTAACAAAAGCTGATATACAGACGTGTAGGTATCGGTGAAATTGCGCATGAACAGCTCAGGACAATAGCGCACATATTTGATACACTGACGACGCTGAAAATATACACGTGTAAAAATCTAAAAAATGTAAAAAAAAAATCGGTAAGGTTAAAGCACTAAGAAACACAAGAGCACAAAATCTTTACGGTGATGTAAGTGCAATGCCCGTTTTATGCCCACGATAGATATGTTACAATGACAAGCAGCTCAACTTGCCAGCGCATTCGTTTAAACCAGACGCGATGGTTTCGAACTTATGAATCAGGAAGGATTCCCGGGCTTCTCTGTCGTAATTTGAGCGAAACCCAGACTCAAGTAACGTGACCTTAAGGTTATCAAAAGAGTGACCGGGGAGATGCACATGTTTTGAAATGGGCAGGTGCGGCAACGTGTTAGCGTGAGATTTATGATTGTTAAATCGTAATCGGAAAGGGCCTTCTGTTTGTCCGATATACTGTTTGTTGCATACCGTACATTCAAGCATATAAATTACGTTTTTTGTGTCACAGTCGAAAGCACCATTAATTTTTAAACGAAAGTTTGAAGACGTACTGACGACCTGTTGGGAGGTACACATATGGGGGCATATCTTGCATCGCGGTTTGTGGCATGGATGACATCCGATGGCGTTTGGGCGATCAATCTTAGGCAACGATGAAGATGATAGTATGTCGCGAAGGTTTCTAGCTCTGCGGTACACGGCTCTGGGTGGTTCGGTGAAGATGTTTTTCAGGCGCTCACTTTGCATGAGAATGTTCTGGTGCTTGTTTAGTACAGCCGAAACACGTGGGACTGATGCACAATGGGTTAGCACTAAGTTTGTCTGGGATGGCTGAGTAGGTGGCTTCGTGGAACAAAGAAGCGTTCTGCGGTCACGTGTGTCTGCGCGCTGGATCGCATCGTCAACTAACTACAACTAACTATATACTAACATTCCCCATGTTGACGGCATCAGGGCTGTCGTCGAATCCTACGAAGAAATTTTGGCCGACAAACCGATTGACAGCAGCACAATAACGACTTTACTTAGACTGATTTTAGAGCTCAACAACTTTGTATTCGATGATACAAACTACAACCAAATCAGTGGAACGTCGATGGGCACACGCATTGGTCCAAATTACGCCAACATTTTTATGGGCCACCTAGAAAATAAGTTTTTGCTAAATCAGATCCTTAAACCATTCTATTACAAACGCTTCATCGATGACGTGTTTCTTATTTGGCCACATGGTGAACAGGAGCTTCTTTCATTCATAAATGATTTCAACAATGCCCACCCTTCAATATCATTTTCTCATACGTATTCTGCGTCCACTATCAACTTTCTTGATGTGACCGTTTCCGTCGTAAACGACAAATTGTCCACTGCACTGTATAGAAAGCCGACAGATCGACAACAATATTTGCATTTCGACAGCAGTCACGTTAAACACTGCAAAACCAGCATTCCGTATAGTCAAGCATTACGCTTCAAAAGAATCTGCTCTGACCCATCCGACTTTCAAAAAAATTGTGCAACGCTTAAAAACGCCTTGTTGAAGCAAAAGTACCCGCCGCAGTTAGTTGACGACGCGATCCAGCGCGCAGACACACGTGACCGCAGAACGCTTCTTTGTTCCACGAAGCCTACTACTCAGCCATCCCAGACAAACTTAGTGCTAACCCATTGTGCATCAGTCCCACGTGTTTCGGCTGTACTAAACAAGCACCAGAACATTCTCATGCAAAGTGAGCGCCTGAAAAACATCTTCACCGAACCACCCAGAGCCGTGTACCGCAGAGCTAGAAACCTTCGCGACATACTATCATCTTCATCGTTGCCTAAGATTGATCGCCCAAACGCCATCGGATGTCATCCATGCCACAAACCGCGATGCAAGATATGCCCCCATATGTGTACCTCTCAACAGGTCGTCAGTACGTCTTCAAACTTTCGTTTAAAAATTAAAGGTGATTTCGACTGTGACACAAAAAACGTAATTTATATGCTTGAATGTACGGTATGCAACAAACAGTATATCGGACAAACAGAAGGCCCTTACCGATTACGATTTAACAATCATAAATCTCACGCTAACACGTTGCCGTACCTGCCCATTTCAAAACATGTGCATCTCCCCGGTCACTCTTTTGATAACCTTAAGGTCACGTTACTTGAGTCTGGGTTTCGCTCAAATTACGACAGAGAAGCCCGGGGAATCCTTCCTTATTCATAAGTTCGAAACCATCGCGTCTGGTTTAAACGAATGCGCTGGCAAGTTGAGCTGCTTGTCATTGTAACATATCTATCGTGGGCATAAAACGGGCATTGCACTTACATCACCGTAAAGATTTTGTGCTCTTGTGTTTCTTAGTGCTTTAACCTTACCGATTTTTTTTTACATTTTTTAGATTTTTACACGTGTATATTTTCAGCGTCGTCAGTGTATCAAATGTGTGCGCTATTGTCCTGACCTGTTCATTCGCAATTTCACCGATACCTACACGTCTGTATATCAGCTTTTGTTAACTCATCTTCACTCCGCCTGATATGGGCATATATATGTACGGCACTGTTGCTACACATTTCATTCTGATGAAGCTCGGACCCCGAGCGAAACGTAAATAAAACTGCTTCGCACGCGCGTCTGTTTGACTTTTTTTTGTGAATATTGCACCGGATCTAGACACCCCTTGTTCCTTCGGTATATATATATATATATATATATATATATATATATATATATATAGTATTAATGAGAACTAACAGACAAAGATGCCAAGGAAAGTATAGGGGAAGCTATTAGAAGTAATTGTAATGTAAATGTGAAGAAATGAAAGTGGACGAAAAGATAACTTGCCACCGGCAGGATCCGAACCTGCGACCTTCGAATAACGCGTCCGATGCTCTACCACTGAGCTACGGTGGCGGTCATCTCCCCGTCCACTTTATGGGGTATATATGTGTACTTAAACGTGGGAGCGTCAGTCAGCGCCGCCTGTTGCCATTACGGCGAGTGTGGAACACTCTTTTTTGCCTGTGGGCGTCACGTAGTACGTGATCTTATTACGAGAGGGCAGCTGACTAGTAATCCCTCGCATAGAGCATCGGACGCGTTATTCGAAGGTCGCAGGTTCGGATCCTGCCGGTGGCAAGTTATCTTTTCGTCCACTTTCATTTCTTCACATTTACATTACAATTACTTCTAATAGCTTCCCCTATACTTTCCTTGGCATCTTTGTCTGTTAGTTCTCATTAATACTATGTTTAACAAAGCAAACGAGCCATTAAGTCTACAATTCCCTCCTTCATTCATAACGAGGGTCTCGTTCTGGCAGACTTGATGCCTTCAGGTGGTATGCGAGGGATTACTAGTCAGCTGCCCTCTCGTAATAAGATCACGTACTACGTGACGCCTACAGGCAAAAAAGAGTGTTCTACACTCGCCGTAATGGCAACAGGCGGCGCTGACTGACGCTCCCACGTTTAAGTACACATATATACCCCATAAAGTGGACGGGGAGATGACCGCCACCGTAGCTCAGTGGTAGAGCATCGGACGCGTTATTCGAAGGTCGCAGGTTCGGATCCTGCCGGTGGCAAGTTATCTTTTCGTCCACTTTCATTTCTTCACATTTACATTACAATTACTTCTAATAGCTCCCCCCTATACTTTCCTTGGCATCTTTGTCTGTTAGTTCTCATTAATACTATGTTTAACAAAGCAAACGAGCCATTAAGTTTACAATTCCCTCGTTCATTATATATATATATATATATATATATATATATATATATATACAGGGTGATTTTTTAAGCAATACAGATTTTTCCTTAAAAAAAACCATAATAGTTAGGCACTTGTCGCCTTGGCAGCCAATTCTAGGCCGAGGCGGAAAGATTTTACCACTAATTAGATCACCCAAAATTGTTATTTAACAAAGATAATTTAATTAACTTTTTAATTATCAATTTTAGGGCAATTGTTTATATGGCGAAGTTGTTCTACGTCACAGTTTATGGCGAGCCCAATTTTTAAAAATGGAAAATATCGCGTGTAGTTTGAGAGATCCATCGTCGAATTTCGAGACCGCGGTGCCGGAGATACCGAAACTGACGCACCGGGTGCGCAGGGAAGGTCGGTCCACGTGCTGCGTCAAGCCAGAATTCGACGGTGGATCTCTCAAACTACACGCGATATTTTCGATTTTTAAAAATTGGGCTGGCCATAAACTGTGACGTAGAACAACTTCGTCATATAAACAATCGCCCTAAAATTGATAATTAAAAAAGTTAATTAAATTATTTTTGTTTATGAATTATTTCTGGGTGATCTAATTCGTGGTAAAATCTTTCCGCCTCGGCATAGAAATGAGCTGCGAGGACGACAAGTGCCTAACTATTGTACTTTTTAAAGGAAAAATCTGTATTGCTTAAAAAAAAACACCCTGTATATATAAAGCGGGGGATGGGGGGCACATTTAGCCTTGTATCGTGGCCAACGTTTACCTAAAACTGGAGCGGGTCGTATGTGGCTCTCCTTGTGTGTGTACGGCCCGGCGCCTCGGGCCAACCGCCGAACCATCTAAACTTGAACCATATGTGTAGAAGCGGCATTTCTTATCTTTTCCCCTTATCCTTGTCCGCTTGCTCAGGCCGCCCTTCTTATCTGGTAGACAATACACGGATAACCCGCCCGCTTCCGGCGGCTCTCCGTCGTTGCTGCTTTCATTCCGCTCTTCTTTCCCAGTGTATCGGAACGGAACGAAAACCGAAAACGAAAAACGAAAAAAACGATATTTTTCACCGGAACGAAAACGTAACCGAAACGTTATCTGTTATTTCGTTCCGGAGTGAAACCGAAATTTTTTTATCGTTTTTCGTTTCACTCGGAAACTTGACCGTCCGGAACAACCGAGGTCATGCAACGTGAGAAATAATGCACATCTCGGAGTACAGACCTAGCTCAAACCCCATGGCAAGAATTCCAAAGTAAAGATACTCGTGCGAAAAATGAAAACAGTGGCAACCAGATATGTTTATATTTACTCAAGCGGACATTCGTGCGCCTGCGACACATTACAGCGCGGAGAGGGCATTCTCAGCGCGCAAGTTTGTTTTATATGAACCGCGGTCTCGCATATTAGGAGCATATTAAGAACACTAAGAACATTTGAAACTACAACTTCAGACATTCTACTCTTTTTTGAAACCAAAAACTAGAACTACCTATTGAACTTGTAAAATGGCGAATCCCTCATCTCCTAAACGTTCATCCCAGAGTACTGACCTTGATGATGCATTCTTCTTCCATATCGTCTTTCAGAAAGAAGTCGAAAATGTACTTCTTTGTGCACATTTAGTTATTTCATTTACTCTATAGATTATGTTCTTAGTTATTCCATTTCACATATATGTATGTATAAAGTGCGCTCGAGGCCGGCAGTCACCTAAGAAGGAGGGGAGGGCGCTAAGTTGGCCCCATACATTGACTTAATAGGGAAGGGGGGCGCTGCGACAAGCCTTCACCCCCACCCCTGAAGGGGAACCCTGAGCACGCCTAAGGTTATATATGTACCCATTCATGCACCTATGCATGTTTGAAAGTCTATTTGTGCTCTCATATGGAACTACCTTTGCTCCCAGATCCAGCTTTCACGGACATCGGCGTTTAGTTCGCGTGTCTTCCACCACGTGCCGCATGACATTTATCTTTTTGAATCTCGCGCGAAGTGAAGAGTTGCGTCAAGGCAAGAAAGAAAAGGAAAGAAACAAAGAAAAAGTTCACAACACGCAGCTTCACGACTTGGCGGGGCCTGCCGCGTTCGTTGCTAACGGCGACAAAGATAAGACCGGCGAGCTGCAACGTTAAAGTGGCTAGTCATTCCCCGATCCTATGGCAACGACTCGTTTTACGCATCAGAAAAAGAAACGGTGCCCGACTGCACCGGTAATTTGGAAGGGCAGCCAAACGTATTCATATTCCCTTCGCATTTTTTTACACCAAGTATGTTATGGCCGCCGTTTGTCCGGTTCGCGATGTAATGCCTGGTTCACGGTGGCGGCAAGCCTGCCGTAACGGCGCGGTGCCGTAGACCGTCGGCCGCCGCCGCCCGCGAGAGAGCTGTTCAAAGTGCACGGCAAACTTCACCGGCGAGACGATCACGTGACACGACGCAATCTCGCAACAAACGTGAGACGACGAGAATTCACGATGTGCGCATCAGATGGGCTGTGAATCGACGCCATGATCGACGCGGACCGTTTTTCTGCCGTGAAAAAGTCTGCCTTGTTCGCTGGAACCTAACAAGCCTCTCAAAGACACCGAGTACGTTGTGTTTACTGTGAATGCGCTCATTTTGGTGTGTTCCCTGCTGCTGCGGCGCCGGCTCGTTTTCTTCCCCGCGCTGCCCCCTGCGCCGCTTCGTGTGGCTCGTCCTTTTTCGACGACGATCTTTCTCCGGCGATCCCTCGCGTTCCTGAATTTCATCATCGCTTGGTGCCCTGAGAAAGAACACTTGCATTGTCTCAGCCTGCGTTCATGCGCTTTCGTAGCGAGAACGACGTTTGTTTCCTTACCTTTGATGCCAAATTCCACCCCGATGATGGTCCACCGGTTCATTTTCAGCTATGTGTCTTTGTAGTCGGGCGTTGTCATACAAGAAACTGTAGTGTCTTACGGTTTCAAGAAATTCTTCCATTGGAAACTCCATACCTCAAATAAAGGCAAGAAACGCGGAGCGTAATACAAGCCGCTCAGCGTCCCCTGTTTCTGCTTTTCGCGTCGTCTGCTTCTCCCCCGAAGACGACGCGAAAAGCAGGCAAGGAGAAGCAGACGACGCGGCGCGCCGTAGTCATGGCAACCGCTCCTCCGCCGCTGATTGGCCGCGTCGTTCTCCGGCAAACGGAAAACGGCACGAAAATGGGTCTCGGACCTATTCTCCGAACGGCAAAGAACGACAGACGTGCGCGAACGAAACAGCCCGCGCACGGCGGCCTGAGAACGGGAAACGGCAAACGGCGAGCCGCCGTGCCGCTACCGTGAACCAGGCATAAAGAGGAAACCATGATCGTGCCGGCGCGGCCACGTCAAGTAAAATTAAGAACAGCTGTGCCTAGTTGGACCAATGTAACCATAGAAAAGCCTTGTTAAGCCATGTTGAGCATTGTAAACCAAACTACGCATAACTAAGCTAATGAAATCACACCTCAAAAAGCCCAAATTAAGCCGAGCTGAGATTCTCGTGTGCCTAGTAATGCCGAACTGTGTTAGATGTGCCGAGCTTAGTCTAATGCTAATCAGTGTTGCGGAATGGGCGCCTCTATTCCATTCCAATTCCATTCCAGGGAATTAGAACTTGCCGCAATTCCATTCCTTTCAATTCCTCGGAATGGAAAAACTTAGCCCATTCCCACTCCGGGAATGGCCGGACAGTTCAATTCCATTCCTTTAATAATAATAATAATAATATTTTGGGTTTTACGTCCCAAAACCACGATATGATTATGAGAGACGCCGTAGTGGAGGACTCCGGAAATTTCGACCATCTGGTGTTCTTTAACGTGCACTGACATCGCACAGTACACGGGCCTCTACCATTTCGCCTCCATCGAAATGCGACCGCCGCGGCCGGAATCGAACCCGCGACCTTCGGGTCAGCAGCCGAGCACCTTAGCCACTGTTCCACCGAGGCGGACTCCCTTTAATTCCTCAATGTAGGAAAGGCATCTTGATAGTTTTAACGAGTTATGACTGAATGCCCCGTAAAGCTGATGCCATCAGATGCATTAAGAACTGCAAAAGTACGCAAAACATGTTACCAAGGTCGAGGGATAGTAGCTTGGTGGCATATCTCGTGCATTACAACCACCCTATTAATTCCCATAGGGGCAGTTCTCCCGCTACCTATAGTATTTGCATGGTCAGCTTGTTTGAACGAATGGCGATGTTTTAATATTGCTTAAGCTTGAATGTGTTAATGCTAAAATGACGACATAGCGCATTTTTATGCTGAAAAAAGTAGTGTTCAAGAAGACTAAGCAGTTTTGCCACGCGTCTGGAGTGATCGTGAATATGGAGAAAACTAAGATTTGGTTAATGGGGAACAAAACCCTCTAGATCTGCTGGTATTGGAACAGTGCACTGCTCGGGCACCTTGTGCCTTTGCATCGAATACGGAACACTGGGCCGCACTGCTCGTCAGCACTCACGCTTGTCAAACGCGCCTCGCAAGCATGGATGGGGTGAGAACACTCTGTGTTCGCCTGTGCGCAGGTATGCAATGTCAGGTATAGAACTTGGAGAAGCGCTTTTAGGGGCGAAGCTCCTTAGGGTGTGGGTCGTTCCCTCCTCTGTAGTAGTAGTAGTAGTATGTATGTAGCCAGCTCTAGTTTTAATAATTGCTCACTAGGTGGCGTTGTGTGTATATGTCCTTGGAAATAATATCACTAGATGGCGTTAGTGGTTTTCGTATAGTTGACGATTAAAGAGGATAGATGGCGCTGTTATAATTGGGATCGTCGGGCCGACGCGGTACTCGGCGTCGAGCACCGCGTCGCGGAGCATGCGGCGGCTCCGGTACTCACGGCGGCACAACCCATAGCCAAGGACGCGTTGCTTTCACAACTCACAGCAGCGTTCTGTGGCGATGCATGTGGAGGCGAGGCGTGGCGTCGAGCACTGGTGTGGACTTCGGCGTCTGAGTAGGTGGCATCGTCTTCCTCTGTCGTGGAACGCGAACTGGCGTTGTCGCTGAAGCTGCGAGTGCCCGGAACACAAGTCGGCGACGCTCGTGCCCAGCTCACGATCGAACACCCAGGATCATGCAAAGACGTGACACGTGTTGTCACGTCTTAGCATGATCGAGTGGGCAATGTACGGGGGGGGATTCACGTTTACCCGAATGATCCCTCCGAGCTTCGCCCACTCACCATCATTCACTTCGTGGATATGCTGTGATTTTTTTCGTATATGCGTCCGAGTCGCCGATGGCTACAGTAGGAAAAACAAAAAAAATTACACCATCTCCCGCTAAAGGGAACCATGTGTAGATGTGAAGCAGCGGGCGCTAACGCTTACACTGGCGGCGGCGTTGACGCTGGCGCTCATCGCAGCGTTGCGCAGGAGAGAAAACTGGGGAGGCGCAAAGCAGGCAGTGATGGAGCAGTGTTTCCTACTGGAACATGCCAATCGCTGCTAATGGGCAATGAGAGACAGAAGACTCCGACTGGACACAGAGACCCGCACTCCGCTTTTAGTTAACGCGCACGCTGCGAATTTTTATTGTTCAACAACGCACAGGAGAAATCTCCCACCGGCACCACCTTGGAGGTCAAGATCCATTGCCATACATACGGGGTGGCCAGTGAACGGTTGTGCAGCGGGAGCAGTCTGTTTTTTCAACCAAGAAACTCGCTAGCAGACGCTGCCTGCGTCGGCGTCGCGAGGCGAGAGAGGGGGGGAGCGTAGGAGAGGAGAGAGAGGGGGTGACACGCATGCGCAGTGGGAGTGTGAACGCCGTGGGCAGGGATGCGTAGAGGAGAGAGGGGGGGAGCGTAGGAGAGAGAGGGGGGGACGCGCATGCGCAGTGAGGGTGTGTTTGCCGCGGGCAGGGATGCCTAGAGGAGAGAGGGGGGGGAGTGTAAGAGGGGAGAGAGGAGGGGAGGCGCATGCGCAGTGAGGGTGTGGTTGCCGCGGGGAGGGATGCCTAGAGGAGAGAGAGGGGGAGAGGAGGTTTTTTATTTTTATTTTTTTTAGAGGGTTTGCGCATGCGCTGTAAGGGTGGGCACGCGGCACACCACCACCACCACCACCACCGGATTAAGCTTCGCCATAAGATGCTTCACATCTAAAAAGTGAAGGGTGGTGAGACAGCAGGCGGCTGGGGCGCCGCCGAGGGGAAAAAAGATCACAAGGCGTGAGGGATGGTATGCCGCAGCCGTAGTTCCGCATGACGGATACCGACGGCATAGAACCGCGGTTACGCGAAGAATAGAGACAAACTTCGGAGCAACACAGTCTAGATAAGGACAGAATTGCAGTAGGCGCGTTGCTTATAAATGTACCGTGCTTGTCCGACCAGATAGCATCAACGACTGCTACAAGGGCATTTATAGATTTTCTCGAGAGTACAGGACTTGACACTGGACTTTAAGAAGACCACTGTGTTACGTGGTCATTGTAAATACGCATCCCCTCTTCCTGTCCCCATCATCATCTTTATCACTCTTTTCCTCCCTTTTCCCCGGTGCTGAGTAGCCGGCCAGAGCGCACAAGCTCAGGCCGAGCTTTCGGCCTTCCAATAAATTCGCTCTCTCTCTACCGTGCTTGTAATCAGCCAAGCCATTTTAAAAATACTGCTTTATTGTTAAATTCGAGGCTCTGACTTACTAATGTTTGAAGTTTGAAAAACAGCGCGTCGACGAAAAGGTGCTTTATTTGGGCAAAAAGACGTCATTCCATTCCCATTCCATTCCGTGCAGAAGGCGCTTAATTCCATTCCCATTCCATTACTCCAAGCGTTGACCCCATTCAATTCCCATTGCATTCCGGGTACTTAAATTAACAGCGCAAAGAACGGACACCACACAAAGGAAACACACAGGACAAGCGCTGACTTCCGACTGAAACTTTTATTGATACGAGAGCATCTTATAAATGCACGTGACAACAGTTAAGGAACACCAGAGTGGAAAGAAGGGGGGGGTAGGAAAACTAAAAAAAACAATAAGAAACTATAAAAAAAACAAAAAACGAAATGAAAAGATGTAACCGTCACAGCAGCCGGCTGCGCACACCCCCCGCATTCTAAATAACTCAGCTCTCTGCCCGATAGAGCAATCGATGGCTTGCTTACGCATCCCCCCATTTTCTCGCGTCATCTGGGCGGCCTCACTGATTACGCGCGCTTGCTCATCCTTATTCTTATCTACCACAGTGGTCCCTTGAAACTGTGGATTGCATCCGCACGTGCTCACGTGCAATGCTAGGAAGCCGTCCTTGCCATTTCGAACGTTGTTGGCGTGCTCTCGTAAGCGCTCGTTACATCTTTTCATTTCGTTTTTTGTTTTTGTAGTTTTTTTATAGTTTTTTTAGTTTTCCTCCCCCCCTTCTTCCCACTCTGGTGTTCCTTAACTGTTGTCACGTGCATTTATAAGATGCTCTCGTATCAATAAAATTTTCAGTTGGAAGTCAGCGCTTGTCCTGTGTGTTTCCTTTGTGTGGTGTCCGTTCTTTGCGCTGTTAATTTAAGTATGCATAACCAACTAGCCCAGTCAGCTACACTCCATTCCGGGGTCGCAAAAATGTGGAATGAATCCGGAATCATTCCAATTCCGGAGTGGCAACTCCGCAACACTGATGGTAATTAAGACTGAATATATAACTAGTGGTAACTCGACTAATTAGCTAATTAAGCTTACCTTCACATGGGGTGCAAGCTAATCTAGACCAAGCTTCGAATTTGCAAGTTAGGCCAATTTATCTAATTAAGGTAAGTAAGGTACTTGGTGCTGTGATTGCCAAGCGAATCCCAATGGAACCCGATCGATACCTAGACAATACTCGTGAATCGAAATGTGATCGCATGAAGACTTCGTGCTTGGGCGTGTGAATGAACCTGTGCCTACTCAAGCCAGGGCCAGCCGAGTGCCGACCAGCTCTGCTCTGCACCAGCCTTGCGCGACTCAGCGCAAGCTGCGCAAATTTTCTACCGTGTCGAAAGGCTCGGCCGATAGCAGATCTTGAAGGAGTTAGCGCATATTTAATGACTTAACGGTCGAATGATAGCATTTCGCAATATTGAGTTCTAGGTTACTTAGCTTGTAGCGTCTGCTTACTTTTCGTCCCCGTGTTGTTCCAGCTCTTTTCTACTGCTGTGTCTTCTATGGATGCACAGAAAGCGGTTATACTTCTTATAATAATTGTTGCGGTTTTGCGTCCAAAGAACGCGATATGAATGTGAGAGATGCCATAGTGGAAGGCCCCCCCGATAGTTAGACCACGTGGGGTTCTTTAACGTGCACCTAAATCTGAGCACATGGGCTTCTTGCAAATCGCGCCCATCGAAATGCAGCTTCCGCGTCAGCAATTCACTTCCGCGAACTAACATGGTGCTACTAAACGTGTGGTTCAACCTACAAAATAGGGCCGCGGCGGCCGCATTTTCGATGGAGGCAAAAATTCTTGAGGCCCGTGTGCTTAGATTTAGGTGCACATTAAAGAACCCCCCGGTGGTTGAAATTTTCGGAGCCCTCCACTGCGATGTCTCTCATAATAATATGGTCATTTTGGGACTTAAAACCTCGACAATTACTATGACTATGAAAGTACAAAGTAATCGTTCTGGAAGGTGCTGGCTCGCGGTACACACAAATCGGCGCATAGCACACATGCATGAAGACGCACGTGTGCTACCGCTACAGATTTGCCGGTCACCGGCTCCAAAAACACTACATAAATATCATCAATCGAACGCCTTCTGGTATATGATTTCCTTTATAAACGAAAATAATAATAATAATAATAATAATAATAATAATAATAATAATAATAATAATAATAATAATAATAATAATAATAATAATATCTGGGTTTTACGTGACAAGACAACGATATGATTATGAGGCCCGCGGTATAGGGGAACTCCGGAAATTTTTTATCTGTTGTTCTTTAAGGTGCTTTGACATCGCACAGTACTTGCGGTCCTCTACCATTTCGCCTCCATCGAAATGCGACCACCGCGGCCGGGATCGAACCTGCGCCTTTCGGGTCACCAGCCGACCTCCATAGCCGCTATACCGTCGCGGCGGCGTCTCCACAGCCACCATTGTCCCCCCATGAAAAAAAAAAAAAAACATGGAATAAATTCTAATAAACAGTCTAAGGCAGGGAGCTACCATCTCTCCAATGCTATTCACCGAGTGTTAACAGGAGGTTTTCAGAGCGTTGGATTTCAGAAAGCATGCTACAGCATACGGTTTATTTATTTATTTATTTATTTATTTATTTATTTATTTATTGTACCCTCAAGGCCCGAGGGCATTACAGAGGGGAGTGGTAAACGGGAAATTATGCAAAAATTGGGTAGTAAATAACACAACAAGAACATAATACAATGGCGCAATAAAACAATAGACTAGAAATAGCAGTACATACAATGTAGTAAGGAAATGCTTTGCAATTACTAATATGAACAAACAAGGTAACATGACATTAATTCCAGTTTATACAACTTTACGACAACAATAACAAGATTTCATGCTTTCTAAGTTAAACATTGTTAGCTACAGCCTTGCGAAAAAGTTTGTTATCAGTGATGGTGACTACGTCATTGGGAAGGTGGTTCCATTGCCGAGATGTTCTGGGGAAAAAGGAATGACTGAAGGTGTTTTTATTTCCTGCTTGAATTCCGACTTAGAAGCGATGGTCTACACGGTGCGATAAGTAATGTGGCTGTGAAATGAAGTCATTTTGAAGAAATGGATGATGGTATATCTTATGAAACAGAGTTAAGCGAGCTATTTTTCTCCGTGATGCTAGTGATGGAAGACATAGGTTAGCTTTCATTGAAGATATGCTGGAAGTACGGTTATAATTAGAATAAATGAATCGAACTGAATTATTTTGAACGAGCTCTACGGAGAAGATGAGGTTTTCGTTGTGTGGGTCCCACACTGCTGCAGCGTACTCTAATTTGGGGCGCACTAATGACTGATAAAGTAGTAATTTTAAGGATGATGGGGCGTTAGAAAAGTTGTGACGTAAGTAACCAAGCGCGCTGTTAGCTCTACTGATTGTGTACTCAATGTGAAGAGACCAGGTTAGGCTTGAAGTTATATGAACGCCTAAGTATTTTGTTAAGATGTTTATTGGTAGAAGATGCAGGTGAACGGGGAGCGGTCAGCAGCGTTCGATCAAGCGCAGCAACCACGAGCTCGGGCCGATGGCGATGCCGCTAAAGCGCAGCGCAATGCCGCTGAGGCCACTCTTTTTCACTACAATCGCCCTCCGCAGAAAAAGGCGCCATCCTGGCGGCTTAGGGTGAAGAAACAACTACTGGGTCGTAGTAGGGCTTGAGGCGAGAGACGTGCACAAGTTCGCGGCCGCGATAGCGTAGATCTGTCGATGGCGTGATGGGCTCCACGATGTAGTTGACGGAGGACGTTTGCTCTACAACGCGGTATGGTCCGAGGTATTTAGCGACAAGTTTTGCGGAGCGGCCAGGGGCGGTAGCGGGTACCCGAAGCCATACCAAAGAGCCAAGGGGAAAAGTTGGAGCCGAACGGTCACCAGGTTGACGGGATTGCTGCTGCCACTGGTCCTCGGTTGAAAAGGAGCGGGCAAGCTGGCGGCATTCTTCAGCATGTCGGGTAGCTTCGGACAGGGGGGGTACTTTCGGACTCATCAGGTTTATATGGAAGAATGGTGTCCACTGTATTTGAAGGTTCTCGTCCATATAGAAGAAAGTACGGCGAAAACCCAGTAGTAGTTTGTACCGCAGTATTATACGCGTAGGTGACGAAAGGGAGAACTTGGTCCCAATTTGAATGATCAGAGGCGACGTACATTGATAGCATATCGCCAAGAGTACGGTTGAAGCGCTCTGTCATGCCGTTCGTTTGCGGATGGTACGCTGTACTTGTGCGGTGCACGATTCGGCATTCGTCAAGTAATGCCTTCAAAGCGTCAGAAAGGAAGGCACGACCTCTATCGCTTAGGAGCTCGCGAGGGGCACCATGACGCAGAACGAAATGTCGCAACAGAAAGGTTCCAACGTCACGGGCTGTGGCAGTCGGCAGTGCGGCTGTTTCGGCATAGCGTGTCAGGTGGTCTATTGCAACGATAATCCAGCGGTTACCCGCTAGAGTTGATGGTAGCGGTCCGTAGATGTCAATGCCAACGCGATCAAAGGGTCGACTAGGACAGGGAAGAGGTTGTGACGGGTAGACTTGCCCGGGAGGTAACTTTCGTTGTTGGCACTTAGCACACGAGCGAATGAACTTCCGCACGTAGTTATACATGCCACGCCAATAAAAGCGGAGTAGAAGCCTAGCGTATGTTTTGAAGAGGCCTGCATGCGCGCACTGTGGGTCAGCGTGGAACGCGTCGCATATAACAGCACGGAGATGGCGGGGTATCACAAGGAGCCACTTGCGACCGTCGGAAAGGTAGTTCCGTCGATAAAGAAGGCCATCCCGAACGCAAAAGTTGGTAGCTTGGCGGCGAAGAGCACGAGACGGTGAAGAAGTGAGGGGATCAGAAAGGATGCCGATGAGGGCACTGATCCAGGGATCCTTCCGTTGCTCCACCGTCATGTTGCGTAGGGCGGGTGATGCAAGTGCAGGCTCGAGGGAACAGAGGCAAGCACCGTCATCCGATAGCGGTGAGCGAGAAAGGGCGTCAGCGTCCGTGTGCTTGCGACCGGATCTGTAAATAACGCGGATGTCGTACTCCTGAAGTTTGAGCGCCCAGCGAGCAAGTCGTCCAGAAGGGTCCTTAAGAGTGGATAGCCAACAAAGGGCGTGGTGGTCAGTGACGACGTCAAATGCATGGCCATACAGGTAAGGGCGAAATTTGCCGAGGGCCCAAATAATGGCTAAACACTCTTTCTCGGTCACGGAGTAGTTAGCCTCAGCTTTCGTCAGAGTTCGGCTGGCGTAGGCGACGACATATTCATCAAACCCTGCTTTTCGTTGCGCGAGCACAGCGCCAAGTCCGACACCACTGGCATCAGTGTGAACCTCCGTGGGAGCGGCAGGATCGAAGTGGCGGAGGATGGGCGGCGAAGTTAGCAGGCGGCGTAATTTGGTGAAGGCGTCGTCGCAGGCTGGTGACCAAGCGGAAAGGTCCTTGTCGCCGCTGGGAAGGTCCGTCAGGGGCGCACATATCGAGGCGAAATTTCGAATAAAGCGTCGGAAGTATGACGACAAGCCGACAAAACTTCGAAGCTCCTTTAAGTTCTTTGGCTTCGGAAAATCGGCGACTGCTCGAAGCTTGGCTGGGTCTGGAAGTATGCCGTCCCGCGATACGACGTGGCCAAGAATGGTGAGCTGTCGGGCACCAAAACGACACTTATTTAGGTTGAGTTGAAGGCCGGCGTATGAATTCACAGGATCTAAGGGGATATTATTCATATGGTAGAATGGAAGGGTGGTAGAATTTCTATGAACACGCAAAATTTTACATTTGTTAATATTTAGTTGCATTCGCCAGGTATTACACCAATCACCTATATAGTTTAAGTCTGATTGAAGAGCCTTAGAATCGTCAGTACTGGTTATTTCACGGTAAATTACGCAATCGTCAGCAAATAAGTGAACGTGAGATGTCAATGTAGATGGCAGATCGTTAATGTAGATTAGAAAAAGAAGTGGTCCTAGTACTGATCCTTGAGGCACGCCGGAACGAACCTCAGTTAAAGGTGAGTCATGATTATTAGCAGTAACAAACTGATGGCGGTTACAAAGAAAGTATTCAATCCATTTCAGTATGTTACTATCGAGGTTTAAAAGACTTAGTTTGAAAAGAAGTAGTTGATGGCAAACCTTGTCAAATGCTTTACTAAAATCTAAAAACACACAGTCAGCAGATGAGGCGCGATCTAAAATACAGTGTAGTCCATGAGTAAATGATATTAGTTGCGTTTCGCATGAGTATGTTTTACGGAAACCATGCTGAGCTGCGGTGAAAAATGAATTGGAGTCGAGAAAGTTAACCAGGTTGGTGAAAATTACGTGTTCCAGAAGTTTGCAACAGGTGCTGGTCAGTGAGATCGGGCGGTAATTCATGAGTGAGTTTTTGCTGCCGGACTTGTGCAGGGGAACCACCTTCCCTATTTTCCATTGCGAAGGAAGAGTAGATGTGTCTATGGATTGCTGAAAGATTTTGGTCAATATGATGGAGCTGAAGACGCTAGCGCTTTTTAAAAATTTACTGTTAATGTCATCGAAACCCGGAGCTGAGTTAAAGGGTAATTTATCAATGAGTTTAGTAATGCCAGATGAATGAACTGTTACAGGATCCATGATAAGATAGTTGCACGCATTAGTGTCCGGTAGGTGAATGTTGCTTGAAACCGAAAAATTATTCGAAAATGTGTCGTTAAGAGCGATCGCGCAAGCGTTACTTGGGATTATGTTGCCTTCTGTGTCTTTTAAGATGATAGTGCTATCGCAAGGGGGGGTTAATGACGCGCCAGAACTTACGAATGTCTGTTTTGATCATGTCTGGTAGTGTGTGGGTTAAGTAATAATCTTTAGCTTCTTTTAGCGCAGATAAGTATGTACGATTAGCAGTTTTATAAGATTCCCAACGTGCTTGATTAGAAGACGATTTAGCTAAGCGATAGAGCCGTTTCTTTTTGACAGGCGCTTGATATATGAGTTATACCAAGGGACTTGTGTATTGGAAATGATGGCACGATTGGGAATGTATTTTTCTGTCAACAGACGTACCTGTTCTACAAAAAGACCCCAGTTATTCTCAACTGAACGAGTATCAAAGTTAATCAAAAAACTGTCGAGAAATGAGCACAATTCGTTGTTAATTGCCTCAAAATTAGCCTTCTTATAATCACGAATAATTTTCTTAACCTTAGTTGTTTTAGGAGAGCTAGCGTTAATGCCAAGACTTATTAAAGAATGATCACTAATATTAGGTAGAAAAGTTATAGGGGAAGCTAGATCTGGACGATTAGTTAAAACTAAGTCAAGCGTGCTCGCAGTGTTGGAAGTGATTCTGGTCGGCTGGGTAACAAGTTGGGAAAGGGAAAACACGGAACAAAGTTCGCAAAATTCTTTCGCCTGAGTTGAAAAGGGCGTTATACCGGGTGGATGTGTGTTCCACAACAGGTTGGGAAAATTAGTCACCGAATAAAAACAAAGGTGATGAGGGAAACCGTGAAGAAACGAGGTCAATAGCATCATGTAAATTGTCGATGAAGGTGGCAGATGATGAAGGCGAGCGATAGCATACACCAAGGATTATCTTTGTATGACTGAGTGTTACGCAAGCCCATGTGCACTCAAGATCAGTTTTAATGTCTATATGAAAAGACGGAATATCTTTCGAAATGGTGAGAACGACACCCCCCTCCTCGACGCTCAGTGCGGTCACACCGGTAGACAGCAAAATTAGAGGCGCCATAAAATATATCACAGTCAGGCACATGTGCAGGAAGCCAAGTTTCGGTAAGGGCGATGATTTTCGCGTCGCACGTGTCGATTGCTGATGACAACGAAAAGAATTTGTTGACAACACTTCTTGCATTAGTAAAAAGAATGGGTAGGTAAAATGTGTGTGCATGAGGCGATCGGCCACTTACCTCTTCGTTTTCCTATTGTGCCGGACGCCGTGCATTCGTACGATTTAGTCCAGTACCTGTTACATTCTGAATGAGTTCATGGACAGAATCGCTGGCAGCGTCGTACACGTAGCATTTATTGTTCAAAAATAATTTATTGTAACGAAGCTTGAAGTTGGAAGAGCCAGACTGGGCGGTACCGAATTCAAAGAGTTTTTTGCGGGTAGGTAATGAAAAGTCTTCACCAACTGAAAGATTTTGGTGTTTAAATTGGTTTCGCAGAGCAATTATGCTTTCCCTTGTTTTGAAGTGCGAAAATTTTGCGATGATGGGGCAACACTTGTTAGGAATGAAGGAACCGAGACGATGTGCGCGTTGTATTGCGCCATCGGGAAATGAATCGGAAACTGATCTTATTGCTGTGATTAGCTTGGATTCCGTTTCTTGCCACGATTCTTTTGTGTCAGGAATACCTCGGAATATAAGATTATCACGGCGTGACCGATCTTCAAGTTCAGCGAGACGTGAATCGAACGCGTCTAAACAAGACACTTTTTCAACCTGGGCTTGCGCAGATGCCATTTCTTTAGTTAGTTCATCGACTTTGCTTGATTTTTCTTCGAGCAAGTCTAAGCGTTTTTGGAGACCATTAATTTTTGTCTCGATGACCTTCTGGCCATTTTTGATAGCTTTGACATCCGAAGCCAGCTTAGATTGGACCTTGGAACCTTCAAGGGATCGAGTGTGCAGATCCTTCAGCAGCTTGAACAATACATTCATTTGTTCTGAAGGATCCGCGGGGAGTGAATCCAGATTAAGCATTGATTCGGAGCGTGTGTTAGGTCCAGGGTTAGTCTCGACATCACCCGATTGTAACAACAGATGGGCAACGGAAAAGCAATCACACATGGTATCCAATAACACCCGTGGACACGGGTACAGTAGCAAGCACCGATCATCAGTCTTTTTAGCGTGAAGAGAGGCGGCTGTACGCACCTGCATAGCGAAGACAAGGCAGTTAGGCATGCTGTTGTAAGCACTGCTCCCGTGTCCAGTGAATTGCAGGTCACTGGGCAGGGGGCTTAAATCTTCGTCTCCTGGTGATGGCTGCGTCGATGAGGCCGGGGGGCGGATGGGAACATCCAGCGAAAGTGCCAACACGATGGGTGGCGCGCACTCGTGCGGCGCAGATCTGCTTGTGGCTGGTAGAATCGTTTGGAACGGCACAGGAACACTCGATAAGCAGGACGACCATCCGAGGATGATCGTGAACAAAGCCTGCATAGCGAAGACAAGGCAGTTAGGCATGCTGTTGTAAGCACTGCTCCCGTGTCCACTGAATTGCAGGTCGCTGGGCAGGTGGCTTAAATCTTCGTCTCCTAGTGATGGCTGCGTCGATGAGGCTGGGGGGCGGATGGGAACATCCAGCGAAAGTGCCAACACGGTGGGTGGCGCGCACTCGTGCGGCGCAGATGTGCTTGTGGCTGGTAGAATCGTATGGAACGGCACAGGAACACTCGATAAGCAGGACGACCATCCGAGGATGATCGTGAACAAAGCCTGCATAGCGAAGACAAGGCAGTTAGGCATGCTGTTGTAAGCACTGCTCCCGTATCCACTGAATTGCAGGTCGCTGGGCAGGTGGCTTAAATCTTCGTCTCCTGGTGATGGCTGCGTCGATGAGGCTGGGGGGGCGGATGGGAACATCCAGCGAAAGTGCCAACACGATGGGTGGCGCGCACTCGTGCGGCGCAGATGTGCTTGTGGCTGGTAGAATCGTTTGGAACGGCACAGGAACACTCGATAAGCAGGACGACCATCCGAGGATGATCGTGAACAAAGCCTGCATAGCGCTATCATCATCAACCTTCATCATCGTCATCATTTGACTAGCCACCGCGCCGCGCCTCTCGTGCAGCTCATGCTGAACTCGAGCCACGAGACAGAACGGGTTCACGCGCCTGGCGGAACTGGACGCCAGCAGCTGCCGCCGCTCCGTTTGGCCTTCGTTCAATAAAGTGGCGAGACAGCGGCACGGCCACGTTGGCCGCCTTCACGACGACGTCTCTCGTCTCTGTCCATCGCTACAGTGGTGACCCGGACAACGCGCCTTTCGACGAGCGGCCGCTGCCATGCTTCGACTTCCCTACCCGCAAGTGCCGCCGTTCAACCCGGTCTACCCCCGAGTATGGTTTAAGCAGCTGGATGCCATTCTCATGGTGGATGGCGTCACCGCACAACCGGAGATGCACGCCGTCCTGCTACACGCCCTCCCGGTTGAGCTCCGCCATCTCGCGGCCGCGTCGACATCCAGCCAGCAGCCATACGACGACCTCTGCACAGCTGTGCTGGCCTCCTACGGGGAAATCTACCGCCCGCTTCCTATGAGCCGCGAGTTCCGGGTTTCCCCTCCGTCGACTCCAGCTCTAAAAGCCAGCCCGCAGCTCTCCCTTTACTACGACATTTCTTCCCCGGCTACGACTCCTTCTACCTCGGGTCCGGACACAGGAGCACCCATTCCTGCGCCCGACCATAACGACCAGGTAGAAGACGCCCCTGCGTTGACCGACCTTCCTGAGGACCTCCCCGAGGGTCCCCGAGGGACCCGGTACGAGGGTCCGTCCCACGCATGCCTGCCACTCGCCCGTCTTCCCCAACCTCGACGGCTCGTGACGCCTTGAAGACGTCACGCTGCAGTACAGCTACCTTGCCGCACGCCCTGGAGTCTGACACGGCCGCGGACGATCTCCCACCCGCTGTTCGCCCACCAATTGCGGAGGCGTCGCCGTCGACAATTACTAACGAACGCGAGCTTCCGTCGACCGCATCGCTCTGCGTCATTTGCCAGCAGCGACCAGCCTCGCCCTCGCAGTCTCCCGCAGCCGAAGTTCCAGCCCCCAACCAACTACGGCCGAACTTCAACGACGCGGCAACTATGACTGACGCGCCTGAGGACAACGTGCCTGGCCCTGCTATGGCAGAGCAGACTACTCATGCCCCACCTACCACAGAGCCAGCCATAGACCATGCTGATCTGTGCACCAGCCCTCGTGCGCCAACTACCGAAAGTCGTTCCACGTGCACAGGCATCGTCTCTGCGACGACTCCAGCGTCTGCATCTACCCGACGCACTGGCCACCCACTTGCCTTGCACCTCAATACGGGCTCTGCACGTGGTGCGGTTGTTCGACAACGACGTCGCCGCATCCGGGGACTTGTGTACCATTTCCACACCGAATGCCCTACAACGACGAGGTTGGTGTTGCGCCCGCACCGCAGTCCACACCAGCACCACCGACCCGCTGCCAACGTTAGCGACGAAACCGACACATCTACGGGCACCTCTGTCAGCCGCGTCCGATCGTGCCGCCTGGTGCGCTCTCGAACATTCCCACCAGGTCATCGTGGGACCCACTTGTCAATAACCACAGCGCACCGGTGCCTTCTCCGTCCGCTGTTTTTTTCCCAGTGCCGCCCGCCGGAACAACTGTAAAGACCCTGCGCCTCCACGTCGACGACTGGACTACCCACGGACCCTTTCGACTTGCGTTGTCAACACTTGTATATACGCCGCCATAGTTTTTCATTACGGGTGCATTTCTGCAGGGGGGGAGTATCTGTAGCGCTATCATCATCAACCTTCATCATCGTCATCATTTGACTAGCCACCGCGCCGCGCCTCTCGTGCAGCTCATGCTGAACTCGAGCCACGAGACAGAACGGGTTCACGCGCCTGGCGGAACTGGACGCCAGCAGCTGCCGCCGCTCCGTTTGGCCTTCGTTCAATAAAGTGGCGAGACAGCGGCACGGCCACGTTGGCCGCCTTCACGACGACGTCTCTCGTCTCTGTCCATCGCTACACCTGCATAGCGAAGACAAGGCAGTTAGGCATGCTGTTGTAAGCACTGCTCCCGTGTCCACTGAATTGCAGGTCACTGGGCAGGGGGCTTAAATCTTCGTCTCCTGGTGATGGCTGCGTCGATGAGGCTGGGGGGCGGATGGGAACATCCAGCGAAAGTGCCAACATGATGGGTGGCGCGCACTCATGCGGCGCAGATGTGCTTGTGGCTGGTAGAATCGTTTGGAACGGCACAGGAACACTCGATAAGCAGGACGACCATCCGAGGATGATCGTGAACAAAGCCTGCATGGCGAAGACAAGGCAGTTACGCATGCTGTTGTAAGCACTGCTCCCGTGTCCACTGAATTGCAGGTCGCTGGGCAGGTGGCTTAAATCTTCGTCGCCTGGTGATGGCTGCGTTGATGAGGCTGGGGGGCGGATGGGAACATCCAGCGAAAGTGCCAAAACGATGGGTGGCGCGCACTCGTGCGGCGCAGATGTGCTTGTGGCTGGTAGAATCGTTTGGAACGGCACAGGAACACTCGATAAGCAGGACGACCATCCGAGGATTATCGTGAACAAAGCCTGCATGGCGAAGACAAGGCAGTTAGGCATGCTGGTGTAAGCACTGCTCCCCTGTCCACTGAATTGCATGTCGCTGGGCAGGTGGCTTAAATCTTCGTCTCCTGGTGATGGCTGCGTCGATGAGGCTGGGGGGCGGATGGGAACATCCAGCGAAAGTGCCAATACGGTGGGCGGCGCGCACTCGTGCGGCGCAGATATGCTTGTGGCTGGTAGAATCGTTTGGAACGGCACAGGAACTCGATAAGCAGGACGACCATCCGAGGATGATCGTGAACAAAGCCTGCATAGCGAAGACAAAGCAGTTAGGCATGCTGTTGTAAGCACTGCTCCCGTGACCACTGAATTGCAGGTACCTGGGCAGGTGGCTTAAATCTTCGTCTCCTGGTGATGGCTGCGTCGATGAGGCTGGGGGGCGGATGGGAACATCCAGCGAAAGTGCCAACACGATGGGTGGCGCGCACTCGTGCGGCGCAGAAGCCGAAGACACGGCAGTTAGGCATGCTGTTGTAAGCACTGCTCCCGTGTCCACTGAATTGCAGGTCGCTGGGCAGGTGGCTTAAATCTTCGTCTCCTGGTGATGGCTGCATCGATGAGGCTGGGGGGCAGATGGGAACATCCAGCGAAAGTGCCAACACGATGGGTGGCGTGCACTAGTGCGGCGCAGATGTGCTTGTGGCTGGTAGAATCGTTTGGAACGGCACAGGAACACTCGATAAGCAGGACGACCATCCGAGGATGATCGTGAACAAAGCCTGCATAGCGAAGACAAGGCAGTTAGGCACGCTGTTGTAAGCACTGCTCCCGTGTCCACTGAATTGCAGGTCACTGGGCAGGGGGGCTTAAATCTTCGTCTCCTGGTGATGGCTGCGTCGATGAGGCTGGGGGGCGGATGGGAACATCCAGCGAAAGTGCCAACACGATGGGTGGCGCGCACTCCTGCGGCGCAGATGTGCTTGTGGCTGGTAGAATCGTTTGGAACGGCACAGGAACACTCGATAAGCAGGACGACCATCCGAGGATGATCGTGAAAAAAGCCTGCATAGCGAAGACAAGGCAGTAAGGCATGCTGTTGTAAGCACTGCTCCCGTGTCCACTGAATTGCAGGTCGCTGGGCAGGTGGCTTAAATCTTCGTCGCCTGGTGATGGCTGCGTCGATGAGGCTGGGGGCGGATGGGAACATCCAGCGAAAGTGCCAACACGATGGGTGGCGCGCACTAGTGTGGCGAGATGTGCTTGTGGCTGGTAGAATCGTTTGGAACGGCACAGGAACACTCGATAAGCAGGAAGACCATCCGAGGATGATCGTGAGAAAAGCCTGCATAGGCGAAGACAAGGCAGTAAGGCATGCTGTTGTAAGCACTGCTCCCGTGTCCACTGAAATGCAGGTCGCTTGGCAGGTGGCTTAAATCTTCGTCGCCTGGTGATGGCTGCGTCGATGAGGCTGGGGGCGGATGGGAACATCCAGCGAAAGTGCCAACACGATGGGTGGCGCGCACTCGTGCGGCGCAGATTCGCTTGTGGCTGGTAGAAT
>JALIZH010026717.1:0-43126 GCA_030522465.1 Rhipicephalus appendiculatus
CAGTGACTACAGAACTAGCATGGACCGATGCTCCCCTAATTATGTAAGAGAAGGGTTACCAACATTGGAGGTAGTCATCGTTAGAGACTTTCGTAGTGCCCTTAGCAGAGCCAGTCGAAAAGCTGCCGAGAGCCCTATTCTATCCAGTATCATAGAATCTGCCGACAAAATTCGCCCACGTCGGGTGATCTTCGCTTCGCAGTGGATCCCTTCCAGTGTGGGCATTGCTGAAAATGACGAAGCTGATCACCTCGCTTCAAGTTGTAACCAAGCTGAGAGCCAATGCCAACCATGATGAGAGTTCCTGCCCGGAAATTTCGTGTATGATGAACAACACTTCTCTGCTGATACGCCTATACCTCCTAAAGCACAACCAAGACCAGCGGATTGCGAACCGATTGTTCTCTCCCGGTCTTCTTGGTCATAGCTTGCCTCGTTCTTCCAGAGCTTTTATAAGCTAACAGTTGGCTCTGCGTTGGTGCACCAGTGCTTACTGTAATGGAATGTAAGTTCCTTGGATTTAACGATGCGACCATGGATGATTTCCTCTGTCCGACAGGGTTTGCTTCTCGGCGAGTGCAGAGTCTTGGAACACTGCTGACGTTTATGAACCAAACGAATCTGGCTACTCATTTAAGACTTTTTTTTCGTGTTTATCTTTGCTTTTTTTCGAAGTCCTCCTCATATTTTTCCTTTACTCTCCTATCTTCTTTCCTCTTTTTGTCTTGTTATCTTCTTTTCCTCTATCTCTTCCTTCCTCCAAAAGAGCATGCAACCGTTGTGCCCCCCTCTAGGTGGCAGTAGTCAGCCTCATCTCTCCCTATTTCTTTTGTGTATTGATGTATTTGTGCTTGCTAATAAAATAAATAAATAAATTGCATGACATGTGGGCTTCTGCGGAATATTTCCTACCCATTTACATTTAGCATGCTACTTTGTGTGCCGCGCTAGAAAGTGCGCTATGATGTCTTATCTAAAAGCGCATATCTTTTGAAAGGATGGAGATGAATTCAAGAGTTAGTATTATACTACCCGCCACAGTGGCCTTGTGGTTATGGTGCTCCACTTCGGACACGAAGGTTCTGGTATCGAATCCCAGCCACGCCGGCCGCATTTGAATGTTGGCGAAATGCTTGAAGTACCCCCCGCCCTCAAAAGTTTTCGGAACACAAAATTTCTGAAAATGATATATTCCCGCTTTGTCTTTGAACAAAGCCTCCCAACAGATGTTCCAGCTTGTAGTAGTCCTCGCGACCTACGCAGCTACCTGCTAGGTTAGATGCGCCGTGCACTAACAGAGCAGTAATTCGCATTTTCAGTGGAGCCCGCGTTCCGTGAACTTCTGGGAGCGGCTGTACCTGTATATGTATGTGCACATTGAAGAACACCAGGCTGCCAAAATTTCCGGGAGCTATCCACTACGGCATCCCTCATAATCATAACGGTGTTTTGGGACACAAAACCCCTAACAATTATTACTTTACCTGTGCATATATATATATATATATATATATATATATATATATATATATATATATATATATATATATATATATATATATATATATATATATATATATATATATATATATATATATATATATATATATATGTATCTATATATATACATATCAGTGTGCGTGTGTGTGTGTGGGTGGGTCAAAAGTAGGTTCCTTGTTATGCGGTTAAATGCATGACTACTCTTACGATTCGAGTACAGCGGGTCTCATTAGCGGTAGCTGGCCGCCGCCGTCGTAGCCGTCAGCCCATCCTTGCAGAGCAGAAGGCGCGTTCGTAGGAGAGAGAAAAGATGTTTACTTTCATAGTTGTGTGAGAGAGAGGTCGATCGAAGGATATAGATTTGTACTAAATGTCTTCGGCTTTTACAGTCCCGCGACCTCCAACACTGAAGCACTCAAGGTGGTGTGAGACTGTCAGCAGCTCCCGCCAATACAGTGTCCTGCCGCCACAACGCCTTGTCCTCAGAAAGTAGGGTCACGCAATAGATTCGTTAAAGCGGCCCTGCAACACCTTTTGTGCATGGTCAGAAAACGCTGCCGATCGGTAGTGGAGGTGCCCGAAAACACGCGAGCCAAATATTATAGCGAAGTACGCGGAGTGGAATTCACAATGAATTTTCAAAGGCAGCTGAAAATTGATTTCTGTTCTCTCGACAAATGAGGTTACAAGCTCAAAAAATCACTCGTCACAGCCATTGTATCAGCCATCGGCTGATTTGCGCCATTACTGGGGCTGCCGCGGGAGGCCGCGACTTGTATTTTCTTTCCCCGTGGCATCCCTCTCAGCTTAGCTTCCAGATCTTTCTTCAGGACGAGAGAAGAGCGAATGCGACTGCAGCGTGCCACAAATCTTTGTAACTCCGCTCGTACTGGACGGATTCTAAAGATTTTTTGCGGCGGCGAATTCGTGAAGCAATAGGCCCCTTCAGTGAATCGATTACATGGCTTCTTGGAAAAGTGTTGCAGGGCCCCCTTATTGAAGGCCAGGACGAGAAGTCTAATCGGGGAACACCAGTGGACCATACAATGGAGATGTTCATGCAACACGCCCCAACGACGAGTCCGAAGCAGAGCCGGACTGGCACGAGGTCGATGACCTCGGAAGAGGTGGCTACAGCAGCAGCTGTAGCTGGGATTCGATACCACAGCAGCAGCTGGCTGGGATTCGATACCAGAACCTTCGTGTCCGAAGTGGAGCACCATAACCACAAGGCCACTGTGGCGGGTAGTATAATACTAACTCTTGAATTCATCTCCATCCTTTCAAAAGATATGCGCTTTTAGATAAGACATCATAGCGCACTTTCTAGCGCGGCACACAAAGTAGCATGCTAAATGTAAATGGGTAGGAAATATTCCGCAGAAGCCCACGTGTCATGCAATTTATTTATTTATTTTATTAGCAAGCACAAATACATCAATACACAAAAGAAATAGGGAGAGATGAGGCTGATACTGCCACCTAGAGGGGCACAACGGTTGCATGCTCTTTTGGAGGAAGGAAGAGATAGAGGAAAAGAAGATAACAAGACAAAAAGAGGAAAGAAGATAGGAGAGTAAAGGAAAAAATATGAGGAGGACTTCGAAAAAAGCAAAGATAAACACGAAAAAAAAAGTCTTAAATGAGTAGCCAGATTCGTTTGGTTCATAAACGTCAGCAGTGTTCCAAGACTCTGCACTCGCCGAGAAGCAAACCCTGTCGGACAGAGGAAATCATCCATGGTCGCATCGTTAAATCCAAGGAACTTACATTCCATTACAGTAAGCACTGGTGCACCAACGCAGAGCCAACTGTTAGCTTATAAAAGCTCTGGAAGAACGAGGAAAGCTATGACCAAGAAGACCGGGAGAGAACAATCGGTTCGCAACCCGCTGGTCTTGGTTGTGCTTTAGGAGGTATAGGCGTATCAGCAGAGAAGTGTTGTTCATCATACACGAAATTTCCGGGCAGGAACTCTCATCATGGTTGGCATTGGCTCTCAGCTTGGTTACAACTTGAAGCGAGGTGATCAGCTTCGTCATTTTCAGCAATGCCCACACTGGAAGGGATCCACTGCGAAGCGAAGGTCACCCGACGTGGGCGAATTTTGTCGGCAGATTCTATGATACTGGATAGAATAGGGCTCTCGGCAGCTTTTCGACTGGCTCTGCTAAGGGCACTACGAAAGTCTCTAACGATGACTACCTCCAATGTTGGTAACCCTTCTCTTACATAATTAGGGGAGCATCGGTCCATGCTAGTTCTGTAGTCACTGATGGTGGTGGGTGAGGCATTCTAAACACCCGTCTGATGTCTTTCAAAAGACAAAAGAAAGCTGCAGAAGTGCCTGGGCCATCGCGGCGTACAGATGCGCAGTAAATAATGTAATCTTCAAATTCTTCAAATAAGTTCGTCGGGGCTAACTGGAATAGTGCCGAAATACGTTGGTCGCACTGAAATCCTATTTCCATTATTAACAAATACAACGGGAAGATGCATTAGCTATCCTCTTTCGACGTTGTCAAGGAAATGGTTTCGTCACAATTGCCAATGATGCCAATGTACAATGTGTCCACATTCACCATGCGAGAGAATGGGCGCCGAATCAGCCGATTAACGAGTGCTTTGCCGTTTCGTGCTGCGTAAAAGCGTTGTATATGATGTAACGCTATCTGGTCAGCTTGTACCCTTAGGGCAATTCGTGTGCTGCAGTGAAGACTTCAATGGATTGGACCTCACGAGGTATATATATATATATATATATATATATATATATATATATATATATATATATATATATATATATATATATATATATATATATATATATATATATATATATATATATATATATAGTCGACAAGAGGACGACAAACGTACAAATTCGTTTACTACCGTACAATGCGGCGGATTGGGTACTTTAATTGGGTTCGGTTTAATTGGGTACATTAATTACGTGCAGGTCGCCGTCCCAACGGGCAATCTTAGGCTAAGCATGTAACCGTTAGATAGAAGGCCAGCAGCATATTTCAGAAATTTGATGCACTCGATGGGCCCATGACATTTTACCGTCATTCGATGATGATAATATTCGTGCGCTAGCCTTGAAAATTTTACCCCTTAGGTACATTGTCATATTCCAACTGTTACGACTTATTTGAGTGACCAACTGCGGTTTACCTACTTAGGTGCTATGATGATATTATGAGTATACATTGAAGCAGCACACTGTTACCAAGGTAATTAGATGCGGTAATCAAATGCGTACATAACTGTTTTTATAAAGCGGACAAATAGGCCAGCAATCACGAACTAATTACAGCCACATCATGCTGTGCCATTCGCTTTTAGTTATTTATTCATAGATGGGGTGGAAGAATAATTAGCTTTTATTATATTATCAACTTCGGAAATTCAATTTTAGTTCCCCTACCCTTTGTCCTCAAAACAAGCTATAGTAAGAACTGGAACTCTGTCTGCTGCCTATAAAAGGGGTGCCACGAATCTGTGTCTTTATTAACAGCGCCAGGCTGGTGGCATCACAGAGCTCCGGGGAGAAGAATTCAGCGCTAAGCCGGACACTTTTACATGACATCTTACTTTTCTGTTGAAAGACTACGTGCTACTCCTCTGCCTGCACAAGCACGGTTTCTATTCAATCCGTGAATTTAAGGAGAATTTGGAAAGATACCAAGAATAAATTAGGCAGTTGCAGACACTAATATTGTACTAACGTATTTTTCTAAGTCACCAGGAATACTGTCATTGTCAAAAAGAATACATACTTTAAACTATTTGAGAAGGCCCATAGTACTTCGCAAGATGTGGAAATGATTATCTTAATGTTCAAAACGAAGATTTGTGATGCTTGTCTGAGTGGCATATCTCAACATATATATTTGAACTTAAGCATTGAGACCAGCGATTAGCAAGGCGTTTAAATTTAAATAAAATGTTATCTGGCCCATATTTTGAGAATTACGTTGTCCGACGTATCATGTATTAAGTCATTCCTTTAGCAGCATACACTGTTTAAGTGAGGATGAAAAGAGACTACAGCACGTTCTCGAATATTTTGAGAATATCTTACTGTTACTCTCAGTTCATTCAAACGAAGTACGCTTTGCAGTCCAACAGGGCCAACTTGTGTATGTGCAACATCTGAACCATAATCACTATTAATAATGGCCTATCTATCTATCTATCTATCTATCTATCTATCTATCTATCTATCTATCTATCTATCTATCTATCTATCTATCTATCTATCTATCTATCTATCTATCTATCTATCTTTCTATTTATCTATCTATCTATCTATCTATCTATCTATCTATCTATCTATCTATCTATCTATCTATCTATCTATCTATCTAGCCGCCTACGCCCGGGTGATCTCGTGATCACCTCCTTAACTTGGCGTAGACCAAAATTTGTATGGGAAGGTAAGGGGTAATGATGAATATGTCTGGCAGGTCGTGACATGAATAACGTAAAAATCCTGTCGCATACCTCATCAAACGCATGCATGCAGCCCCGTGTGGACATAACCGATACCACGCGCCGCGGTAATCAGATATGCGCCACAGTTTGACAATTCATATCTTCCCGGAACGGTGATGAATAACACTAGTAATTTAAATGCAAGCGCGTTAAGAAAAACTCATGTCAGCAGTGTTGACCCGACGAATGCAAATAATAAATATCAGGATCCCAGCAACAATCGAACCAAAGCAATCTGCGTGGCAATGAAATATTCTACCACAGAGCCACGCCAGATCTCGGAACTCCTTTGAAAAAAAGACCCTATGCAGGCGTAATGTTGGTGAAACGTCTATTATAGTTGCAATGCAATCTATCTAATTTTATAAACATTACATATGTGCTCCTATGATACAGGCGTCACGTCGGGTTAGCGTCAATTGTATAGTTAAGCGCCATCCACTGTAGTCGGCCCACGAAGCACTATCCAGGGCTACCATCCTCGCAAGCACAAGTGCTACATGTCAGCTTACCGCTTGTGGTGTTGGCAATTCCCATATTTCTGTCGTCATGATTACGCAACTGTAAAAACTTGTTGTATGAAACATATGCGACTGTGGAACATATGTATGTGCGTACAACATTTGTACATGCGTTTAACGTCATTTCGTAATGGCTTGCCCAATAAAAAAATTACAACCCAGTCACCTTGCATCCGCATGCTTCGCATAACATCGATTCCCATGGTACTTGGGATCTGCCAATTCTTTTTAGTTAGTCTTTGCGCTCTCTTGCAACAAATGCAACTATTATTTGCCATGACATAAGAATGTGAGCGGACAGCTTTCGTATGCATTACGTATCTATTAGTACAATTTGTGTTGATAGCTGGCCTTTCTAAGCATCTTGTTGCGAACAGGTATTATCACCATTATCAACCTCTACACGCTCGCCTCATCCTCTTCAACTTCTACTTCGCTTCCTCAACACGTGGCACGCCTCTTGTTTCCATTCCCTTTCTTACTCTTACCCTGTCAGACACCAGCTACGAAGAACTGCTTGTATATGCGTCAGATTTACACATTATTTCAAGGCCCTGGATATTCTATTGCAAAAAAAAATTATTTTAAAACGCGCTTATTTACGAATTTTACAGAAATCAGTAATATTTCAATTGTAATGAAATATTTATTTATCCTGAACTGATGCTAGGCCTTTTATTTCATAAATAGAATGATATCTCAACCTAGAAATACAGTTTAACCCTCGAACGCCCGTAGGAAACATATTTCCCACCAAATTTAAACGCCTCTATCTCCAAAACTCACAAGTCCTCCACCCTGAGACGGTTGCTACATCTGAAGTGATGTTTAAGAATCAACTCGACAAAATTTTAGTGACCCCAACGCAAGCAGCTACGAGGTGCTTCAGTTTCCGTTGGAGCCACCAACACTTTTCTCTCTGAGCGGGAGGTCGGCGCGCGGGTTTCCACCAGCTGCGATAATCCATACATAAATGTATGAGCGGCCGTGAGAAAGGTCAGTAAATGCATTTACTGAATGCCTCAAGTGTAGGCCTATTATCTGGTGCACTTTTAGATCCTAATTTAACGAGGAAATAAAGTTATTGACATTTGAATTCTAACTGTGCAGTGGGAATATACTTCCCTACGGGCCTTCCACGGTGTGAATGCACAGGATGCGATTTTCTCTTTCTCTAAAAGAAAATGCGCTCGACAGTTGAAGAAAAGCTAGATTTGAACTTTTCTTTACCTGGTGATGTAAACAACTTTTGTGAGAGCGAGGAAGATGATGACGAGGATGAACCATTGTGCTGAAGTGCTCGCTCCAATGGTGATGCAACACACATTGACCATACGACTGCAATACAAGGCGTTAGCACCTCGTACAACTTTTGAGCGGACACAGTTGAAAATAAAAGCCAGCAACCCACGCGCCCTCAAGGCCTTCCAAAGTGACCGAAAAACTTTAGGTGTTCCAGACCAAGTGCCGCTTTCACCTGTACTACATTTTTCTAGGTGACCATGAACTTCCAAACGTTGCTGGTGTCGTTTAGGTGAACAAAATGACAAGCGGTCAAAGATTATTTGTTCTACGTGCAATGTTCACCTTCATGTCGTAACATGCTTTCGAAGTCCCCCCACTGGCGCTCTTCTGCCAAAGGCCCGCAAGGAAGTATATTCCCACACTAATATATTTAATTTAGAGTGGTATGAGGAAACTTAAACTGAGGACGACGCAGCGAGCGATGGAAAGGAAAATGATAGGTGTAACCTTAAGAGACAGGAAGAGAGCAGAGTGGGTCAGGGAACAAACGGGGGTTAAGGATATCATAGTTGAGATCAAGAAGAAGAAATGGATATGGGCCGGGCACGTAGCACGTCGGCAGGATAACCGCTGGTCATTAAGGGTATAACTGACTGGATTCCAAGAGATGGCAAACGCGTGAGGGGGGGGTCAGAAAATTAGGTGGGTAGATGAGATTAAGAAGTTTGCAGGTACAACGTGGCAGCAGAAAGCACAGGACCGGGTTGATTGGCGAAACATGGGAGAGGCCTTTGCCCTGCAGTGGGCGTAGAGAGGCTGATGATGACGATGATGACGAAACTTTTGACGTTGCATCGTGTTCTTTGGATAATAAATAGCGTTTTCAAAGAATCTTGCATCAGTATTTACTATAGATACCTTATGGGCGTTTAAGGGTTAAACTTGTTTTCAATTGTGTCCATTCTGAGCAAAAAAAATTATACTTTTGATGTTGCACGTCGAACAACTCGTTGAACAAGGTAGCGCCTTCATCAAAATGATCATTTAGAACAGTGCACGGTAAAATGAAGTGACCTGTAACCATACATATTTGGCAGGAGGTTCAATCCATCCAAAGAACGAAGTATCTTGCTCCTTCTTAGGCACTACTTGACACAACTAGCAAAACCTGGAGGTGTACACAATAGTATACAAGGCGTCTCAAAGGGCTAATAGCGGAGCTCTTTAAGCTTTTCGTGGCGGCGGGTACTGCAAAGAGGAATTATCATCATCATGAACCTGTAAGCGCTAGCTTCGTCCTCTTCAACTTCTCCTTCGCTTCCACAACACGTGCGCCGATTGGTCCGGCGTGGAATACAAAAACTATAATAAGCGAATCTGTTACGTGCCTATAAATCGCTCTAAACATTCCTGAGCGTATCGCAAGAGTCAAAAGGCCAAGTTACTCTTCACTGTGTTCTTCTACTCTCGCAAAGCATCAGATGTAGAGAAATGCATTTTCATTCGGTATGAAAAAAGAGAGTGAAGGTGCTCTATACTCTACCTCTCTCTCAGAGAGTCGACTGCCCATATACTCTTCAGTCATGAGAGAGTAAAACGCGGTAATACTTCTGCTCCTGATCTATATATCAATGTGCGGCCACACCGCGAGCGATGACCACTGCTTAATAACCACATACATATGCAGTAAAGAGTACTACATTTTTCTTTGTTGTGGCGTTGAAGACGACTAATAAAAGAAGAGCGTTCCCAGCGCCTGCCATTGACTTTCAGCCCACTGGAAGGCACTTGCAACGCTTAATATCCGCGCTTTTATCTTCGGATTTGTGTAGTTAAATAAGCGAATATGACCTCATTGAATCAGTCACGATTGAAGCTAAACTGAAACGTTTATTCAATTCTTCGGACATCAATATTCGTGTTTTTCGTTACGAACGTCGCGCATGGAGGATGGTGCCGTAAGCCTAATGTGCGGCACCGCTATAGTGGAGTATTGTGGCGGTAGTCGCAGAACGTGAGCAAGAATGACCGAAAATATGTTGAGGCGGTTGGTGAAAACCGAATTGTTCAGTGTGCAGCTCATAAGTGCAATGTTTCCTACACAGAAGTGACTAACCGCTTAGTGTGTCATTGCCAACGCCGTACATATCCTCGGTTACACTAATCTTTTTTACCGCAGAACGTGCTACATTCACCTTTTCATCTTGCGAAGCACGAAACACACAAATGAAGCACAGTCCGTTTCGTAGTCGCACGAGCGAGACACTCAAATCTGCGCGTCTAAACAAGAAACTGAGAAGACAGATCACCGACATTGCTTACAACATGAAGAAATAATCGGCCATCGCCAATCTCTCATCGTTGTGTAGCAGTAGCGTGTCAGACTCGTAATCTGATATGTCTAAAGGTCGATGGTTGGAGTCTCACTCGGCCATTTGTTTAACGTTTCTTTTTCTTTTGTCGTAGTGCTCCTTATTTAGCCATCATTACGGTCTGCGCGTCATGAAAATTGTCAGAAGCAATTAAAACGCCCAGTTTTGGCACGAGTTCCGCTATTTGTTTCGTGAGGTGTACTACTACTCCCTTCGGTGGGGTCATGCTGCTCTGCTTCGGCCAGAGTTATGTTATGGTGAATTCCATTGGCAGATTCGGAGTGGCTGAGGAACTCTGCGCCGGAGCAATCCTCCCCGTCGGAGGGCAACCGAAGGGAATGTGCCAATGGAACACAGGCGCTCCCGCTAAATCTATGCCAGGGGGCTTTGGCGCACATCCGCTTACAGTAAAAGCGCAAGTTGATGCTCGACGCGCCAGTCAATTTTCTTCCGAGGCCCGAGTGGTGGTTAGAGAGTCAGCATCGGCGGAACGACGCATCCGCGTGTCTGAACCGCGCGGGTGTGCGTTCATCGTGCGTCTGCGGAAACGCGTTCCCCGGCCGACCTGCAGACTGCGTCTCTTCGCCGTTGCGTTGGCCGTGTTTTGCGCTCAACAGCGCGAAGCACTTGCGCTTCTCGCGGAGTAGAAAATTTGCTCCGGGAACTAGATCTCGCGACGTGGCTGCTCCGGATCTGCCAATGAAACATACAGGGAGCAGTCTCGATCTGCCAATGGAACCGACTTGGTCCGCATCGAGCAACAAAAGTGCTACCGAAAGTGCTCCGAATCTGCCAATGGATGACAACATTACCCTATTGAGGTGGAGTACCATAACCCTTTCTGGGGCATTACTATACACTACCTCAAAAAGAGGTGATTTCTTGGAAACGAGATTTAAATATGGGACAAGAAAATACTCTCCCAAAGAAAGTACCCGGCCCCTTCTTTGTTCTTAGAGTGCACCTTACATGACGTAGCAATTAGTCACGGGACTGAAATCACGTAACATGGCGTAGCAAGTTGTCTCGTAACTAAAACTATGTATCATCACGCATGTAAAACTACGTAATATCACATAAGAAATTGTCACGTGACTAAAATCACGTAATATTACGTCAGGACAAGTCAAGTGTCTAAACACAGCGTAGCAACACTCACGTGACTAAGAATCATATCACATCTCCCGAGGTCTGGTCATGTGAATAAAAATCACCTAGTATTAAGTCACGTGAATAAAATGCCGCTTGTCATGGGACAAAAATAGCTTGTCATGTTACATATGTTCCCGCCAAAAATTACGTAACAGCTGTTCGTGTGACTAAACTCACAACCTGACGTAACAGGTGGTCGCGCACCATGTCTATCCAAGTCTAGCTATATTTACTATACTACGAGAAAAAGATAGCGTTGCGAGCAAAATCTTACTACTAGTGGCCAGACTTAGCTACGTTAAACACTGACTCCGCTGAGAGTTCCAGCCTTGCGCGACTAGTGGAAGCTGCGCTATTTCTCATTTCCGATGTTTTTCTCCTAGCAGCTTTTGTAAACTTACAGTTCACACCTATTTATTCATTTATACTTAATCGAAACTCACATGAGTAAATAAAGAGATTGCTAAACTGCTACATTACTCTCCTCGTGTGCCAGTGCGTTATATACTGGAATGCAGGCTTTCTTACATTACTTTCTTTTCTACGTCTCTGCAGTCAGAAACATGGACGGCTTCCTTGGAAAATGCCTCCTTATGGCGTATGCTGCTGCTGTTGGTAAGGTGTTCGCTAATCACGATTTCCGTGGGCTTGACAAAACCTGAGAAATTTCATAAAAGCTTTCGTTTTTTTTTTATTTCACGGAGTTTGGGTCATCACGAACCAAACACATGGCTGGTGCTTGCGTGCAGCCGCCGTCGCGCGTTGACAATCTACCAAAAATACAGTCAACTGTTGAAAAGTACGCTAAATATACTCTATTATCGGAAGTGCCACGCCCTCCAAATGTAATACTGATGTTTTCGTCGGTTTTTCCAATATTTGTTCAGTATCCCTTGAAAATCTTGAGGATTTTAGTTTGTGAAAGTCTTCTAACGCCAGAGCGGGAGGATATAATTATCTGTATCATACTGTTACTAGGAATTGATACGAAGTGCTTCGATGCACTCTCGGGTCTCCATAACTTAATCATTCAATAATCTTTCAGGCAGTTTCTGAGACAATACATTCTAGAAAGCATTAGGTTTTAACAATCAGTAATAAAATTAAGAAAGGGCCATGAATTGTAGCCTCCTGTCTCCTACGCTTTTAATTACAGATACTGCTGTTTTAATATGTAAAATACTTTCGGCAGTGTGCATTTATTATGCGCTTGACATTGCGAGCAATCCCACTGCAACCACTGCAATCGTCATTGTAACTTCATAAACGGGATGAAAGGCCTAAGTTAGGGAATAGTATCTTGTTCCGTTAATATGAGTAAATCCGTAGTTACGTCCCACCTAGAAGCATGAAACTTGGAGCCTTAACTGTCAACGTTGCATGAAGACGTTTATAGAGGAAGGAGCTGTGCCGTCCAAGTAGCCGGTACTCAAAGGCTATTTTATTGTGATAACAATTACATGGACACTCTCGGCTGATTTTTGCCGTCATGTCCCGTATATGTGTATGTATATATAAGTAAAAGCCACGAAGAAAAATACCCGCGGGTAACAGAGCGGGGGTGACAAACGCCGCTGATGCGGACATCAAACGAGCCGGCCCACTTCCGTCGCTCCGAGGCGTATGCGATAAGATCCCCCCCCGCCTGTTCGACGAGCCGGGGAATGCTCAAGGCACGGTGGCTCAAGGAGAGGAAACGCCCCGCGCGTCTTTAACAAGCGCGGAAAGGCGCAAGGGGGGGGGTGTAGATGTCCCTCATTCAGCCACTGGGACCTTTGGTTTTACGAGCGCGGTCGTCGCTGGTGCACGCGTTATCTCGCAATCTAAGCAGCCGACAGCGGGCGGCTGGCTCCTATGTGCTCCGCTCTCAACGCGAGGACATTGTGCGAACAGTGTCCCTGGAGCGGCCGTATGCTCTTAAACCAGCATTTTGTAGAGTTGCGTGAGATCGGATCCAAAAGAGTTAGCTGCCAGCCTCACTTCGATTACTATTAGAATTTGTTGCTATTGCATTCACTCCTTCACCCTTGCGGTGAAACTAGGACTTTTTTGATGGTAGTGGAGCAAGGGAACCTGAGAATGTCTTTGGTTGTCATTAATATGAACACGCCCTCAAATATGTCTTGTAGAAACACTGGTGTTAAACTGAATGCACTACTGTCGTTTAATGAAATCATGGCTTTCGGACGAACTCTTTTCGCCCACATACAAAGCAGCCGTGCGTCAATAACTAACCAGTGAAGCAGGCGCTCTGATCTCACGCTCGACTGCACTTTTCTAGCGCAACAGACGTCAATTGCTAATGAGTTCTGCACGAACATTTGTTATCTATTCGTCGAGAACACGCCTCCGCCATACGCTTTCATGTGAAACCTAGGGATAATAAACATAAAGAAAACTCAACGCGAGTGATTGCCATAAACATCTCTCTTCATATTAACTAGTGCAAAATAAAACACCATATCTGCTTTTTACCTTTTCAGTGGCGCTGATAGTTGTCCCCAATGAAGCCGAAGCAATTCCGCCAATGATGACGACCAATATCCTCAGAGCGATGGGAAGGACCGAAGAAAACGACAAGAAGTAGGAAATCACACTTCCGGCCATCAAATGGACAATGCTGACTCTTCACTTAATTAAGGTGGTGGAAATCAACGAAGCGGCACCACAGTGTGGAGCGAATAAATGAAAAGAAATCAAAACATTGTTTCCTTTTCGCTTGGACTTACCCTGAAGCTGGGCAAAACTACATGCCCATTGTACTGCTCTCTTTCGCTGTAATGAAATGAACCACCAAGTAGTTTGAACACGGCGAACACGTGTTTTTTTTTTTTTTTTTTTTTTTTTTTTTTTTTTTTTTTTTTTTTTTTTTGCTACGTTTCGGCCGCGGTTTGGCCTGCTTCGACGAATGCAAGTGAAAGCATTGATCCTCGCACAGAGACACAACTATATACAGTGAAACCTCGGTGATACGAATATCACGGGACCACCAACAATATTCGTATCATCCGAAATTCGTATCACCAGACAGCATGCAGAACTAGCATGCGACAAAAGAAAGCTGGCGTACATTTTCATTTAGTGTTTTTCCGGGCAGCAGCAACGTCAGGAAGAACTCTGAATGATTTTCAGTTAAGTTTTTAGATGTCGGCAATCATTCCAGCACTCGTAAATATACGGCCTGCACGCGTGTGTTTAATTAATGAGCCAGGTGCGTTGAGACCCGCGACAGCAGTAGCGCCTTTCAAATCTTAGTATGGTTTCTCGCGTGACAACTGAGTACTGCGCTGAAAGTAAGGCAAGAAGCGCTTTGACGCGATAGATCACGACCACAATATTTCAGAACCATGGTCCTATGCTGATTTTGTTATCGCGAAGGTGTTGGGGATGTTTCTTGGGAGATTTACGGCCGTGCTCGCACAAGTGCGACCTCAACGGCGACGCATGTTCACGTTGTGAGGCCTGGCTCCATCGTCAAGACCGTCCTCGCCTTCTTGCTGTCCTCGTCCACCTTTCATAGGACGTCTGATGCACGAAGCGGGCACGTGTAAAAACAGTACGACTGCAGCCCGCGTCGACGCGTTAGAAAACAAAAAAGCATGGCGCCAATGCCCTCTGTAATCTAAACGCGAAGGCACACGGGGGGCACATTAGAGCCTCAAAAGATTCGCGCACACAACCTCGGAGGCCGTGACTCGTCTCTGCAGTTATTTTCTTCTCACCGTAAGAAAATTCTTTTTCTTACCCCGTGATTCTGACGATTTGGCGGTGCGGCGCGCATGCCCTCGCTTGCGTTCCAGCGCTCGCATGTGCTTGGCGCGTCTAACGCGACGGCGTGGACAGCACCTCTTCGTACCTGGGCGGTAGCGTACGTTCGTATCAAACGTCGCGGAGTGAAAATGGGTTCGCAACAACCGTACTACATTACATTCATAGGCGCGCGCAGGGTTCCCCTTCAGGGGGGAGCAGGGTGGGGTGAAGGTTCATGGCAGTGCCCCCCCCCCCTCCCTATTAAGTCAATGTATGCGCCAGAATTTGCGCCCACCTCTCTTAGGTGACTAAGGGGGGGCGGCCGCCCCCCTCTGCCCCCCCCCTCGTGCGCACGCCTATGATTACATTACAGACCAATGGGCCTTGGCCAGGACCAAAGAAGAATTCGTATCCACCCGAAATTTGTATGAGCTGTGATCGTATCACCGAGGTTTCACTGTATATCTATATATATATATTTTTGTTTTCGAACTCTCCTGCTGAATATATATATCTATATATATATATATATATATATATATATATATATATATATATATATATATATATATAGGAAAGGAGTGTGAACTTAAGGGCTCGTTTGCTTTATTAAACACGATATTAATGAGAACTAACAGACAATGATGCCAAGGAAAGTATAGGGGACGTTATTAGAAGTAATCAGGGCTGGGCAGTATCGAAGATACATGTATCTTAGATACTATCTTAGATACTGGTTGGGTATCTTGTATCTGTATCGCGATACGTCTCGCAAAACGAGTATCTGTATCTGTATTTCCGATACATTCAATAATGTATCGTGTATCTTAAGATACAAGATACTGCTTTAGAAACGGCACCCTGTGAAACAACAAACGTTGGCTGACCTCTGCTTCTCACGCTGACACTTCTGCCACTAAGCCACCTCAATAACGGTGACGACAGTGACAGTCCTTTGTTTTTCCACCAGAGTGCTCCAGTGAGCATCGGAAATAAGGTCTACATGCGTCTGTGTTGGTGGAACAAAATCACGTGATGGCGCTTGAGCCATCTCCACAAAAACAGATGCGCGAACGTTTACGTGCAGCCCACCTTTTATTTCTGGATGTTTTCTTTCCTTTTAGCTGTGTGGTGCCATGAACCTTGTTTGTAGCCACGGTACTGTGCTCCTAGTCCCATGCGTGTGGCGTCTTTCGCTCAAATTCAGATGTGGCTATAGTGTTGTTATCGAAGTTTGTTTTTCGTGGTGTTTCGTTGCAAAGTCTCATGAATGCAAGAAGGGGGTTGCTTTGCGTCTCGCTGCATGCAAATTAGATCCGCAGCGCCCATTCGACGCCCTGCTTCACCCCCGCCTTTGGCACCCGGACTGTCCCGGACTCTACACGGCTGGCATGAAACAGAATGCAGTGAAAGGCATGGTTCCTGTGGATTCCACTTGGCCTACATCGCCGAAGCCGCAGCCACACGTATCAGCGACAGCCGGTGCAAACCAGAACACTATGGAAGGCATGGACACAACCGACGCAGCTTGGCCTCCGTTGCCGAAGTCGCAGCGACTTGCGGATTCACAGTGCACCTCGGCAAGAGTCAACCCTCAATCTCCGACTGACAAGTTGCCAGAAGAAGACCGATCAGCCTTGATAGTTCTTCAATCACTGTTAGACACACTTCGAGTGTTCGTCGGCAGGCTAAAGTCACCGCACGCTGAGTCCGTACAATAGGTGTTGGGTGTTCTATGTCCAGTGCTTGCAAGCGTTCAGTAGGCACCATATCCCGATGATCTACAGTGAAACGTGATACGCCTGAAGTCCCGCGTCCACTCTATTGAAAGCAGCAGTCTAGTTTAAGTTCATGTGATTTTGTTTTCTGTTTCTTTCTCTCTATCTCTCTATCTTTTCCTCTCTTAATCCCTTCCCCCCAGTGTAGGATAGCAAACCGGACGCTCGTCTGGTTGACCTTCCTGCCTTTCCTTCCTCTTCCTCCTCCTTAGATTCTAACAACCATCGCACCACCGGTGTCGATGCTATATATACAATAGAACAAACATTAACGTAACAGATTATATTTGACGTTTTGTATCTTTGTTCTTCGTCCTCAATTACGCAAGAAGTTTTTTTTTTATTGATAACTTGATTGTAGCACAAGTGCTTTCTTTGCTGTCTTCCATTTGCATCCCACACATGTTATCTAAGTCTTTGTGTAGTTTATTCCCGTTTGTTAATAGTAACATATATTTTGTAACATCCTCCTCTGTTCCTTTTTTTTGTAGTCCTTCTCTTATTTCTTATTATTTTTAATTGTCGGCGTCATTGCTACTATTTACATATCTACATTCCATGTGAGTTTACTGCTCAGGCGATGTTGAGGGCAAAGGTAAAATAATCTGAGCGTGCCTGCCTAGTGCTTACACAAACAAAAGTTCAGCTTACTATATAATAAAACAGCGAAATTGAGCTTACGTTTTAATAATGGCAATTATGACAAAAAACCTAAATACGTTAGGAAAGGGATTTGAGAAACATAATACCAAGTACTCTGGTTTTCTCATAATCGTCCCCAGGAGCCCTTTAGTGGTATTTCCGTGGGCACTGAGTTTTCTATTGTCTGACATTAACACCTAAGTTGACGATACATCATGCTCTATATTCGTAGCTTTTAGGGGTGTCGCCTGTATCGTGTTTATAAAGGGTGTCACGTACTCGAACCAAATATTTACAAAGTGCCTAACCTCAACTTAATAAAACCAACGATGGAGTTTACCGCCATGATGCTCTCATTAGGGTGTTTTTATATTGCACTTAATTTGTTAACTAATATGAATGATTTAACAATTCTGCTATTCACTTTAGGGCCATGTGCGTTTCGTTACGTTTTAGAGAGCATTCTAAAACGACATATCTGATTTTTTTTTTTGTGTGGAAAAGTACGTGTTACGTAGGGAATTTTCCGGCGTTTAAAGAAAGCCGGAGAAAAATGACCACATTGCTGCTCTCCTATTCTATTGTGCTGCAGCGCTCTCAGACGGGCTTCGAGCGAAACAACCGGTAAGGACCAGGACGAAATGAGCGGCCGCGGCTTAGGCATCGGCTCCACAGAGCTTCAACATTTCTGACCGCCACACACGGCAAAGAAACACCATCGTCCCTGAGAAGCGACAGGCTGACGGTCCGCGCGCCGGTTGTTTCGCTCGAAGCACGTTTAAGAGCGCTGCAGTATGATAGCGCATGATCGCAGTCACGTGGTTTTATTTAATATTTCACGTGCTTGCTTTAAAAGCCAGAAAACATTCACCACGCAGCATGTAGGCCGCCTAAAAAATAAGTCCTTTGGTCGTTTTTAAATGCGTTCTACGATGTGACGAAGTGCACTCTGCTCAAAAGTGAACATTAAAAATGTCGCATATTTGACCATAGTTAATCAACCAACAAAGCGCAATGTAAAATACCATAACGAGCGACACATGACGGTAAACCATTTGCCATTGGTTTCATTCAGTCGCGGTTAAACGCTTGCTTTTTTTTTTTAATATTTGGTTGTACTTATGTGAAACACCCTGTATACCTATCCACTGTCATTTTTTATTGCGGAACTGCCTTGCTATTTGACTTAGGTATATTCGCTTTCCTTTTTTTAGGTCCCTGTAAAGTCTTTTCTTTTTTGTGAGTGTGTTACAAAAAAAGCAGGTAAGCAAGCTAGAAGTTGCAATTGTGTGAATAGCTGTGATATCCTGCGACGCTTTTTCCCGCGTATAGTACATCTGGGAAGCTTCTGGGCGGCACAAGTTCTCTCAGAGACGAAATGGTAAAAGTCTACACGTTAGTGAATATGTTGCTAACGAACACTTTACGCAAGTTGATAGGCAGGATATGAAATGTCAGTGCAGTTTTATGTCCTCAGTAAACTATGATCGCCGACTCGGTAGTTATCGCCTTCACATGCTGATTCACAAAAAAAAAAATAAATAAATAAATCGCCACCAGCGTTATTATTCCTCTAAGACTGTCGGGTGATGCAGTACTACGAAAGCGGTAATACGCTTACGGACAAGGTAAGACTCTGCACCGGTATTTGTGCCGTCTTGCGGAGGCTTCTTATTGAAGTTCTTGCAATTTAAACGGCAACCCGCTGGCTGGTCGCCAAGTAGAGCAGCGATACCCATAAATTAGAAAAGTGTCAAGTAAAAACTACTATACTGCAGTTTATGAACAGCTGTCAAGTAAACAAAGGCCAATAACTTGTTTCGGAATGAAACTAATATGCATTAAGCAAGAAAGACATAGCTTTCGGGATTCAAACAGATGTTTCATTAAAATAAACAAAGTTGGTCGCAGTTAAGACATTCTCAAGCAAACACTTCGGTACATAGGCATTTGCAGCGTCATTATATACATCTATAATAGCAATTTTACAAATTTATCGAAGTATCTTAAGATACAATTGGGAAGTATCGTATCGGATACATTCATTCCGGAAGTATCTTGTATCTGTATCTCCAGTACTTCTTGCCCGAGTATCTTGTATCGTATCGCGATACAATTTCAAAGTATCTTTGCCCAGCCCTGGAAGTAATTGTAATGTAAATGTGAAGAAAGAGAAGTGGACGAAAAGATAACATGCCACCGGCAGGATCCGAACCTGCGACCTTCGAATAACGCGTCCGATTCTTTACCACTGAGCTACGGTGGCTGTCATCCCCCCGTCCACTTTATAGGGTATATATGTTCATTAAACGTGGGAGCGTCAGTCAGCGCCGCCTGTTGCCATTACGGCGAGTGTGAAACACTCTTTTTGCCAGTAGGCGTCACGTAGCACGTGATCTTATTACGAGCTGGCAGCTGACTAATAATCCCTCGCATACCACCTGAAGGCAACAAGTCTGCTAGAACGAGACCCTCGTCATGAACTAAGGAAAGGAGTGTGAACTTAAGGGCTCGTTTGCTTTATTAAACACGTTATTAATGAGAACTAACAGACAATGATGCCAAGGAAAGTATAGGGGACGTTATTAGAAGTAATTGTAATGTAAATGTGAAGAAAGAGAAGTGGACGAAAAGATAACATGCCACCGGCAGGATCCGAACCTGCGACCTTCGAAAAACGCGTCCGATGCTCTACCACTGAGCTACGGTGACTGTCATCCCCCCGTCCACTTTATAGGGTATATATGTTCATTAAACGTGGGAGCGTCAGTCAGCGCCGCCTGTTGCCATTACGGCGAGTGTGAAACACTCTTTTTGCCAGTAGGCGTCACGTAGCACGTGATCTTATTACGAGCTGGCAGCTGACTAATAATCCCTCGCATACCACCTGAAGGCAACAAGTCTGCCAAAACGAGACCCTCGTTATGAACTAAGGAAAGGAGTGTGAACTTAAGGGCTCGTTTGCTTTATTAAACACGTTATTAATGAGAACTAACAGACAATGATGCCAAGGAAAGTATAGGGGATGTTATTGGAAGTAATTGTAATGTAAATGTGAAGAAAGAGAAGTGGACGAAAAGATAACATGCCACCAGCAGGATCCGAACCTGCGACCTTCGAAAAACGCGTCCGATGCTCTACCACTGAGCTACGGTGGCTGTCATCCCCCCGTCCACTTTATAGGGTATATATGTTCATTAAACGTGGGAGCGTCAGTCAGCGCCGCCTGTTGCCATCACGGCGAGTGTGAAACACTCTTTTTGCCAGTAGGCGTCACGTAGCACGTGATCTTATTACGAGCTGGCAGCTGACTAATAATCCCTCGCATACCACCTGAAGGCAACAAGTCTGCCAGAACGAGACCCTCGTTATGAACTAAGGAAAGGAGTGTGAACTTAAGGGCTCGTTTGCTTTATTAAACACGATATTAATGAGAACTAACAGACAATGATGCCAAGGAAAGTATAGGGGACGTTATTAGAAGTAATTGTAATGTAAATGTGAAGAAAGAGAAGTGGACGAACAGATAACATGCCACCGGCAGGATCCGAACCTGCGACCTTCGAAAAACGCGTCCGATGCTCTACCACTGAGCTACGGTGGCTGTCATCCCCCCCGTCCACTTTATAGGGTATATATGTTCATTAAACGTGGGAGCGTCAGTCAGCGCCGCCTGTTGCCATTACGGCGAATGTGAAACACTCTTTTTGCCAGTAGGCGTCACGTAGCACGTGATCTTATTACGACCTGGCAGCTGACTAATAATCCCTCGCATACCACCTGAAGGCAACAAGTCTGCCAGAACGAGACCCTCGTCATGAACTAAGGAAAGGAGTGTGAACTTAAGGGCTCGTTTGCTTTATTAAACACGATATTAATGAGAACTAACAGACAATGATGCCAAGGAAAGTATAGGGGACGTTATTAGAAGTAATTGTAATGTAAATGTGAAGAAAGAGAAGTGGACGAAAAGATAACATGCCACCGGCAGGATCCGAACCTGCGACCTTCGAAAAACGCGTCCGATGCTCTACCACTGAGCTACGGTGGCTGTCATCCCCCCGTCCACTTTATAGGGTATATATGTTCATTAAACGTGGGAGCGTCAGTCAGCGCCGCCTGTTGCCATTACGGCGAGTGTGAAACACTCTTTTTGCCAGTAGGCGTCACGTAGCACGTGATCTTATTACGAGCTGGCAGCTGACTAATAATCCCTCGCATACCACCTGAAGGCAACAAGTCTGCCAGAACGAGACCCTCGTCATGAACTAAGGAAAGGAGTGTGAACTTAAGGGCTCGTTTGCTTTATTAAACACGATATTAATGAGAACTAACAGACAATGATGCCAAGGAAAGTATAGGGGACGTTATTAGAAGTAATTGTAATGTAAATGTGAAGAAAGAGAAGTGGACGAAAAGATAACATGCCACCGGCAGGATCCGAACCTGCGACCTTCGAAAAACGCGTCCGATGCTCTACCACTGAGCTACGGTGGCTGTCATCCCCCCGTCCACTTTATAGGGTATATATGTTCATTAAACGTGGGAGCGTCAGTCAGCGCCGCCTGTTGCCATTACGGCGAGTGTGAAACACTCTTTTTGCCAGTAGGCGTCACGTAGCACGTGATCTTATTACGAGCTGGCAACTGACTAATAATCCCTCGCATACCACCTGAAGGCAACAAGTCTGCCAGAACGAGACCCTCGTTATGAACTAAGGAAAGGAGTGTGAACTTAAGGGCTCGTTTGCTTTATTAAACACATTATTAATGAGAACTAACAGACAATGATGCCAAGGAAAGTATAGGGGACGTTATTGGAAGTAATTGTAATGTAAATGTGAAGAAAGAGAAGTGGACGAAAAGATAACATGCCACCGGCAGGATCCGAACCTGCGACCTTCGAAAAACGCGTCCGATGCTCTACCACTGAGCTACGGTGGCTGTCATCCCCCCCGTCCACTTTATAGGATATATATGTTCATTAAACGTGGGAGCGTCAGTCAGCGCCGCCTGTTGCCATTACGGCGAGTGTGAAACACTCTTTTTGCCAGTAGGCGTCACGTAGCACGTGATCTTATTACGAGCTGGCAGCTGACTAATAATCCCTCGCATACCACCTGAAGGCAACAAGTCTGCCAGAACGAGACCCTCGTCATGAACTAAGGAAAGGAGTGTGAACTTAAGGGCTCGTTTGCTTTATTAAACACGATATTAATGAGAACTAACAGACAATGATGCCAAGGAAAGTATAGGGGACGTTATTAGAAGTAATTGTAATGTAAATGTGAAGAAAGAGAAGTGGACGAAAAGATAACATGCCACCGGCAGGATCCGAACCTGCGACCTTCGAAAAACTCGTCCGATGCTCTACCACTGAGCTACGGTGGCTGTCATCCCCCCGTCCACTTTATAGGGTATATATGTTCATTAAACGTGGGAGCGTCAGTCAGCTCCGCCTGTTGCCATTACGGCGAGTGTGAAACACTCTTTTTGCCAGTAGGCGTCACGTAGCACGTGATCTTATTACGAGCTGGCAGCTGACTAATAATCCCTCGCATACCACCTGAAGGCAACAAGTCTGCCAGAGCGAGACCCTCGTTATGAACTAAGGAAAGGAGTGTGAACTTAAGGGCTCGTTTGCTTTATTAAACACGATATTAATGAGAACTAACAGACAATGATGCCAAGGAAAGTATAGGGGACGTTATTAGAGGTAATTGTAATGTAAATGTGAAGAAAGAGAAGTGGACGAAAAGATAACATGCCACAGGCAGGATCCGAACCTGCGACCTTCGAAAAACGCGTCCGATGCTCTACCACTGAGCTACGGTGGCTGTCATCCCCCCGTCCACTTTATAGGGTATATATGTTCATTAAACGTGGGAGCGTCAGTCAGCGCCGCCTGTTGCCATTACGGCGAGTGTGAAACACTCTTTTTGCCAGTAGGCGTCACGTAGCACGTGATCTTATTACGAGCTGGCAGCTGACTAATAATCCCTCGCATACCACCTGAAGGCAACAAGTCTGCCAGAGCGAGACCCTCGTTATGAACTAAGGAAAGGAGTGTGAACTTAAGGGCTCGTTTGCTTTATTAAACACGATATTAATGAGAACTAACAGACAATGATGCCAAGGAAAGTATAGGGGACGTTATTAGAGGTAATTGTAATGTAAATGTGAAGAAAGAGAAGTGGACGAAAAGATAACATGCCATAGGCAGGATCCGAACCTGCGACCTTCGAAAAACGCGTCCGATGCTCTACCACTGAGCTACGGTGGCTGTCATCCCCCCGTCCACTTTATAGGGTATATATGTTCATTAAACGTGGGAGCGTCAGTCAGCGCCGCCTGTTGCCATTACGGCGAGTGTGAAACACTCTTTTTGCCAGTAGGCGTCACGTAGCACGTGATCTTATTACGAGCTGGCAGCTGACTAATAATCCCTCGCATACCACCTGAAGGCAACAAGTCTGCCAGAACGAGACCCTCGTTATGAACTAAGGAAAGGAGTGTGGACTTAAGGGCTCGTTTGCTTTGTTAAACATAGTATTAATGAGAACTAACAGACAAAGATGCCAAGGAAAGTATAGGGGACGTTATTGGAAGTAATTGTAATGTAAATGTGAAGAAAGAGAAGTGGACGAAAAGATAACATGCCACCGGCAGGATCCGAACCTGCGACCTTCGAAAAACGCGTCCGATGCTCTACCACTGAGCTACGGTGGCTGTCATCCCCCCGTCCACTTTATAGGGTATATATGTTCATTAAACATGGGAGCGTCAGTCAGCGCCGCCTGTTGCCATTACGGCGAGTGTGAAACACTCTTTTTGCCAGTAGGCGTCACGTAGCACGTGATCTTATTACGAGCTGGCAGCTGACTAATAATCCCTCGCATACCACCTGAAGGCAACAAGTCTGCCAGAACGAGACCCTCGTTATGAACTAAGGAAAGGAGTGTGAACTTAAGGGCTCGTTTGCTTTATTAAACACGATATTAATGAGAACTAACAGACAATGATGCCAAGGAAAGTATAGGGGACGTTATTAGAAGTAATTGTAATGTAAATGTGAAGAAAGAGAAGTGGACGAAAAGATAACATGCCACCGGCAGGATCCGAACCTGCGACCTTCGAAAAACGCGTCCGATGCTCTACCACTGAGCTACGGTGGCTGTCATCCCCCCCGTCCACTTTATAGGGTATATATGTTCATTAAACGTGGGAGCGTCAGTCAGCGCCGCCTGTTGCCATTACGGCGAATGTGAAACACTCTTTTTGCCAGTAGGCGTCACGTAGCACGTGATCTTATTACGAGCTGGCAGCTGACTATCTTTTCGTCCACTTTTCTATCTTGACTATCTTTTCGTCCACTTCTCTTTCTTCACATTTACATTACAATTACTTCTAATAGCTTCCCCTATACTTTCCTTGGCATCTTTGTCTGTTAGTTCTCATTAATACTATGTTTAACAAAGCAAACGAGCCCTAAAGTTTACAATTCCTTCCTTCATATATATATATATATATATATATATATATATATATATATATATATATATATTGACCAGGAAAGTTCAGTGGGTTAAGAAAAAGACGGGTACAGGTACGAGAGAGCAATATTTTATGGTATAAAAGTGTTGCTCTCTCGTACGTGTACCCGTCTTTTTTCTTATATATATTGTGGGTGTTGTTCAGACATATCCCAATTCTTCGTGCCTGCTCATCATCGAGTGTGTGTCTCTTCTTCTTCGGTTGTGGGAACTCGGCTGAACTGTGATCTTTGGTCTTGGGTGTGGTGGCTTCGCCGTGTCTTCGGGGCCTAATAAAGGTCGCGTTAACTCCTACGTCTCAAGTGGTGGAGGTTGCTCAACAATCGTCCGTCCTCTCCCAGCCCGCTCTACCCCCCTGGAGCTCCGCTCAGGTCGCCGTCGGCGCCGGGTGTCCGGTGACATGCCTCAGGACGACCCCATCGGTGCTTCTGCGTCTACCTCAACAGCCTCGCCTGCCACGGCCATCCGCCCTGGATCATTAGTGGGCACCAGCGCGATCCCCTCATGTTCGCTGGACTTCCAGGCGAACATGTGCAGGATTGGCTCGACAACTACGACCGAGTGAGTTTGACTAACAACTGGGATGATTCGGCCAAACTTCGTCGTGTCTCGCTCTATCTCACCGGCGTCGCGAAAACATGGTTTTTCAATCATCAGACTGATTTCATAGACTGGACCAGCTTCAAGCAGCAGCTTCGCCAAATTTTCGGCACTCCAGCTGTTCGGTCAGCCCTCGCGAAGAAGACACTGGACGCTCGCAAGCAACAACCTGGCGAATCCTACACCTCATACATAGAGGATGTACCACCACCATGACCGAAACACCACCATGACCGAAGCAGACAGAGTTCGCCATCTCCTTAAAGACATCGGCAATATCGCCTTCAATGCGTTGGCCATACAGAACCCAACAACAGCCGTCGAAGTTGTCACCACTTGCCAACGCCTTGAGGAACTTGAGTCGCAACGTTTGCAGCCGGACGGCCCCGAAAACATCACCACCGCCGATACCTCGTTGCGTGCGATTATTAGGGTTATTATCAGAGATGAACTACAGTCTTTTGGCCTTTCAGTAACCCCGATTTCACCTCACGCCTCCGGCATACTCTTGCGCGACGACATCAAGGAGTAGTTGGCGTCTATGGCTTGTCCAGCGTATACACATCTCTGGCCCCTCGACCCCAGCCAACGTACGCCCAAGCCGCCGCCGCTGGTTCCCCAGGCGTCGTTCAATCGATGCCTGCACACCCTATGCCTGCCCACCTGGCTTCGATGACTCCCAGTGCGCCTAGCTAACCCTATCACCCACCATGGCGATCGGCTCGTCTAGTCTGCTACTACTGCGGATATCGTGGACACATTGCACGCTTTTGTCGGAAGCGTCAGCAGGATGATCGTCGTGTATACGACGTATACGAACGCGATGACTGTCCTGCTGGGGCCACTTTCAAACGCCGTCCCTACGTTCCACCTCCAGGTCGCTCTCCATCGCCAACTATGACATCCGAGGCGACCCCTACTCACCACCCTGTTAGACACCGCTCGCCATCGCCCCTTCGCCGCTCTACGTCAGCACTTCGACCCGTCTCGCAATTCTCCGACCGTCGCTCGGAAAACTAAATGTGCAGCTTTTGCAGGAAAAGCTGCATCGAGCGACAGGAGAGAGATTCCTCCAGTGCGTCCGTGTAATATGGTTTCGGTTCTGGTGGAAGGTATACGCGTGGACGCCTTGATAGACACGGGTGCTTGTTTGTCTGTTATTCATCATTCTTTATGTTGCCGTCTCAGGAAAGTCACTACCCCTTATGATGGACCTACACTGCTCACTGCTCAAGGGGACGCTATTAGGCCGTCCGCCATGTGCACCGCTCGTGTTTTCATTGATGGTCTTCTTCATTACATACAGTTCGCCGTGCTAAGTTCGTGTGCCCGCCAGCTCATCTTAGGATGGGATTTTCTTTCTACGGCATCCGCTTCCATCTGCTGTCGAGAACGTGTTGTTCACATGACCGAGACCGACCATGTGCTTCATTCGGAATATTCGCCACTTCACTTGACCGCTGCAGAAGATACCGAGCTGCCCCCTGGTCATCAGCGAATTGTTACAATCGTGTCTGACGTGACTGACCGTGGTGACGTGCTTGTCCTACCATGTACACACTGTCTCTCAAGAGGGATTGCCATTGCTTCAGGGCTGGTGCGGTTTCACAATGGCTCTGCATTTCTCTGCGCTGCAAACCAAACATCGGCGCAAATTGTTATTCCCAAAGGCACCACATTGGCTTGCGTCACTGAATCGGAGTCTCTGTTGTCCCGCTCCCGCCGGCGTCCTCTGAACTTTCCTCTGTTGGACGTTCCCCATTTATATCTGCTCTTGCTTCGATCATCAGTCCCGACCTGACCTCTTCGCAGTCGGATGAGTTGCTCGCTTTACTACAGAAGCATGAGGCCTCGTTTGATGCCGATTCCTCACCCTTGGGACAGACGTCCATGACCACGCATCGCATAGAGAAGGACGGCACTGCTATCGTTTGCCGTCGACCATATCGAGTCTCACCAGCAGAGCGGAAGGTCATTGAAGAAGTGAGTAAGTGAGAACTTTATTGGGTCCAAAAGTGGCAGAGACTGGACGGGACCGGATGCCCCGCTAGCTCAGCCAGGTGGCTCCACCCAGGATGGTGCCGGGAGGTTGAGCCTCTCGGCGATGTCCCGGGCCCTCTGGACGGCCAGGAGTTGGTGGTTGAATTCCGCGCTGCGCATGGCAGCCTCCCAGGAGGTTTGGTCTGGTAGTTCCGACCCCGAGTTAAAGGGGCACAGCCAGAGCATGTGTTCAAAATTACAGTAATCGTGGTGACAGTGCGGACAGTGGGGTGAGAAATCCGGGTCGAGTCTGTGAAGTATGCTTGGTGTGATATAAGTTTTCATCTGAAGTTGCCGAAGTGTAACTGCTTGGCCTTTATTCAATTTAGGGTGGGGAGGGGGGAAAACTCTGCGCCCTAGTTTATGAGCTGAGGTGATCTCGTGAAACGAAACCAGTGGATCTTTGAAGTCCATCCATCCCCGATCACTTCCCGTCTGAGAGGGCCGCTCACCGCCGCGGGTAGCTAGTTCGCGCGCTAGCTGGTGAGCCTTCTCGTTTGGGTTGCCGGTTGGGGAAGACGAGATAACCTCATATGGGCCGGGAACCATGTGATATGTGTCAGGGGGACTCCCACTTCGTTAGCTTGAGTACTAACCTTATTCGCGAAGTGAGCAGCCGTAGTGGAGACTAAGCCAGATGAGAATGACCGGATGGCTGTTCTTGAATCCGAAAAGATGGTGACATCCCTTCGTCGTTCGTGCAGAGCGATCGCGATTGCGAGTTATTCGGCTTCGTGAGTGAATCTGGTAATCACCGTGGCAGCGTTGACAAGGGATCCTTTCTCGTTGACGACAGTGACGACATAAGCATCCCTCTTCCAGTATTGGGCCGCATCGACAAAGAGGGCAGCTGAGCTTGAGCGCCCGATCTTCCCCAGGATAGCCTTGGCTCTTGCTCGTCTTCGCCCTTCGTTGTGCACCGGATGGATGTTCCTGGGGACCGGGTCGACGCATATGGCCCCTCTTGTCTCAGTAGCGAGACTGTGTTTCTCGGGGGGGCATGAAGAGGGGTTGGATCCCGGCTTCCGAGAGAATCCTGGTGCCTGCTTTCGCAAGTGACAATCGGCAGATTTGCGCTGTTCGTTGGGCTTCAAAGAGCTCCGTTGCTGTGTTATGCAGTCCGAGCTGTAATAGCCGCTCCGTTTTGGTGCTTTTCGGAAGATTTAGGACCCGTTTCAGCCCCGTCCTGATAATGGCGTCGATCTTATTAAGTTCCTTCTTTGTCAGTTTTAGGAAAGGGGGTGGCGTAAATAATGTGGCTGAGGAGGAACGCATGGAAGGCTTTCATGAGGTTATCCTCCTTCAGCCCCTCTCTCTTGTTGGCAACTCTGGAGATGACCCTGCTGAAGCTGTGAGCACTCTTCTCGAGACGTCTGAGTGCCTCGGTGTTGTTATTGCTGTGCTTTCCAATTGTCATGCCCAGAACCTTGATAGAGTCACAGATGCGAATTGTTTCTCCGCTTCTGGATCGCAGGCTAATAGGCTGCCCGTCAATCTCCGGCCCCCGCCTCGGAAAGCGCTTGTGGAGGAGGAGTTCTGACTTATCAGGGGACAGCTGCAGCACCGTGCTGGTCAGAAAATCTTCCGTGACGTCGAGTGCTCGTTGTAGATTGCCCTCCAGCTTCCCAAGAGGGCCCTCCGCGGACCATATGGTGATGTCGTCCGCGTATATTGCATGGCCAATGCCCGGGACGTCGGCGAGCCGCTGGGACAGCCTGTGCATTGCAATGTTGAATAAAAGCGGAGCCAACACTGATCCTTGCGGTGTGCCAACGTTACCCAGTGTGTATTCTTTGCTCTTGATTGGGCCAATACTGACTGTAGCTTTCCGATCTGCCAAAAAGGACTTGACGAAGTTGTGGAATTTTTCACCGAGGCTCAACCTGGAAACTTCACTGAGAATGTACTCATGCCTGAGCGTGTCAAAGGCCTTTCTCAGATCGAGCGCCATTATCCCTTCGATGTCCAGAGACGTCTCGTCGATTATGGCCCTCTTAATGAGGAGCATAGCGTCTTGTGTGGACAGAGATTTCCGGAAGCCCACCATGTTGTGGCGAAAGAGACCTTCGTCCTCAATGTGTCCGCTAATTCGATTATGAATGGCATGTTCAGCCACTTTCCCAAGGCATGATGTAAGTGAGATCGGGCGCAAGTTTTCTGATTGCAGGGGCTTTCCCGGTTTGGGTATGAATACGACCTTGGCCGTTCTCCACCCCTCGGGGACATTGCCATCGGACCACACTTGATTGATTTTTTCTGTAAGGACTTCTATCGCTGGGTCATCAAGGTTTCTAAGGAGCTTGTTTGAGATTTCGTCTGGGCCAGGCGCCGACCGTCCGTTTAGGTCCCGCAAGGCATGAACGATCTTCGCAACTTCGAATGGTCTGTCCAAGGCTGACTGCGGGGCTCCTTGATATTCAGGCCTGGGGTTGTCCCACGGAATAGATTTGCCTTCAAGTGGTAAGTAAATGTCCGCTAATTTGTCAGCGAAGGCCTCTAGATCGCCGCCTTCCGTGGCGTTCATGTGCACGAGTCTTTCAATTTCCAACCGGGCGCTGCTTTTGGATGGTTTGGTGCTGTCAGTAAGCAGATGCTTGAGTAGGGCTCACTTGCTACCTTTGTGCATTTTGCCGTCAGCTTCGTTGCAGACCTCATCCCATTGCTGCGCAGCGAGTTTCTTGGCATGTTGCTCTATGTCCTTGTTGAGTTGAGATATCTTGGCTCTGAGCCGCCGGTTCAGCTTTTGTTTCTTCCATCTTTCACTAAGTGCGTTCTTGGCCTCTAGGAGATGTGCTAGTCTAGAGTCCATAGCGGGTACCTCAAGTTCCGCGGAGATTTCCTTGGTTGCCTTGTTGACCGCCTCTTTCAGATTACTCACGAGGTCGTCGAATGTTTCCCGGGGCCTGTCTTCTTTGTTCCTGATCTGGCGAAAAATATCCCAGTCAACGTACGTGTATTTTCTGAGCGGGGGTTGAGTAATGTGTATGCTGATTTCCGTGATGAAATGGTCGCTACCCAGGTCCTCCTGTAGGTTGTCCCACGACCCTTCTACGTTGCGCAGGAAGGCTAAACCTGGGGTGGTATCACGCTGGGCCGAATTGCCCTTGCGTGTCGGAAATCTAGGGTCCGTGACGAGTTTCAGACCAAGCGTATCCGCACACTCAGCAAGTTTGTTTCCTTTGGCATCATCTTTGGAGTAACCCCATGATTTATTATGGGCGTTAAAGTCTCCTGCGATGATTAGAGGCTTATTTTTTGTGTCCCCGCATTCTTTTAGGAGAATAACATGGGGCTTTTCCTTCCATGATCTAATGAGTTGTGCTAGACTGTTATTCTTCTTGGTGAATGAATTACAGTTCCACTGCCAAATTTTGAAAAGCTGTAGTGAACTATCCATGATGTGGTTGTGCCAGTGACGCGACCCTACAGACACAATCCTTATCGGCTTTGTGCGGTTCAGCGGGTTCGTGTGGAGGAATCACGGGTCCCGGAGAGGACATAACTGCTGCTGCTTCAGAAGCTGGTGCTTGTTTGGTTGTTTTCGGGTGTGCAACTGGTCTTTCTAAGCGATCCAGCCTAGAGCTAATCTGTGCGATCGCCTCTTGTAATTGTGTTAGCACGGTGCTGATGGTGTTCAACGTGTTAGTACGTCTCTTGCAGCGTCGACTCGTAAAGTTACCCTCACCAGCTGAGACGTTGGAGGGGGCCTCGCTGATGTCGGACATGCCATCGCTAAAGTCATCCACGCCTTCGTCCGACAGAGCTGCAACTGCCCTGCGCTTGTGTGTGCTTCTTTGTGTGCTTATGATCGCGGGGGGGGGTTGCGGATACGGTGTGGGGGTCGGGGCAGTGCTGTCTTTTGGGTCGCTAACTTTCTTGGTCATTAGGGCCATAAATTCTTCTAGTTTATGCTTTAATTCTCTATTTTCGCGCTCTAGGGCAAGGATGCGCTTTTCGTATTCGTTGTGCTCTGGCTGTGCCTTACCTCTAACCGGGGTCGAGGGCCGGGGCTTGGGTCTTGCTCCGCTGGTGTTGTCACCGCTGCTGCTGCTACCACCCCGCACCTTGTCCGCCCAGGTCAGCTGGGCCTTGGATCGAGAGCGGCTCCTGGATCGGCTCCCGGCAGATCCTCCGGGACCGCGTCGTTGACGAGAGCGCCCTCGAGACCGAGAGTGCTCTCGGGAGCGGGAACGCTCTCTAGAGCAGGAGCGCTCTCTGGAGCTGGAGCGTCCCCTGGAAAGGGAGCGTTGCGATGCGGCAGCATCAGGTGTCCCTTGCATCGTGGCCTAGCGTCCTCCTCTTGGTCAGCCCGCGATCTGGAGCGTCTGTCCCTTCGGCGTTTTCTCACTATGTGCGGAACGTGGTATCTTTTCTTGCACGAACGCTCGCCCGTGATGTGAGCTCCTCCGCAAAGTCTGCACTTGGGTGTGCAACTGTGCGTCTCCCGGGTACCACTTGGAATGTTCATCCCGCAGTTGTGGCACTTTTCTTTTTCCTCTTTGCTCTTGTGACAGACGTCGGCTCGGTGCCCAACTTGGCCGCAAGCGTAGCAGATATCCACCTGCCTTCTGTAGAGCGAGCATTCCATGTACGCCGATCCGCACGCAACGTGCCTTGATACATGTGAACATTCAAAGAGTACGATCACGGCTCGCGTGTTCTTGATTCTTTTCACGCCAATCGCTGTTGGATTACGGCTGTTCACAAATGCCTCGTTGAGTTGTTGCTCAGTGATCGACGGGTCTATTTTTCTAAGTACCCCTTTGCAAGTATTCTCCGGTGCTGCTACGTAGGCAGACACCTCGAAGGCTCCAAAGCTTGTGTGTATTTTCCTTACGGTGGCATAGGCCTTGGCATTGGTTGTCGCGGGAGTCGAAATGACGATAATGTTTTGTACCTTGTTCAAGTAAACGGAGTCTTGTTCTGCCTGTTTGTCCGTGAGAGTTGCGGCCATAATCAGAGACTTGGAGAGTGCGAAGTGGTCCACTCTGCAAACGTTCATTCCTCCCTTGGGACGGACGATGACCCGGAGGTGCTCTTCCGGAATTTTGGGGAGTTGTGAGCCGACTACAACCCTCTGAAATGTCGACGGGGTGCGATTGTAACGTCCTTTTTTCTCGGTCGCGCCTTCACTTTTCGCGCCAGACGCAGGCGCTGCGTTCTTCACCTGATCCGGTCGTCTTCGATTACCATAGGCAGTAATCCAGCCAGCGTCGGAAAGATCGTCTTGTGTAGCGTCCATGCCATCCACTGCGATTGGCTCGGGCATTGCTCCTGGTTTCGTCTAGCACGGACCTCACAGGGCCCGGCTCTGCCGCGTGAAAGCCGAATTCGTGGCCAGGTCCAACGTCGTACTCGCGCTAAGCCTAGACGCGGCCAGGCTCAGCAGCCGACGCGCCGCGTCGACTGGTCAAAGTCCGCTAAAGTCTCGAAAAGTGCACTCACTGCGAAAACGGTGATATCCTCGTAAAGAGCGCTGAAGAGCCGTTCAGAAAAGCCCAAAACGTGGTGCTAATGGTCGAAAAAATAGCTGAAATCGTGGAAAGCAGTGGGAGCCGAAACACACATGTCCGCACTCCTCAGCGCCACCAGCGGGCTCCCGGTCATTGAAGAAAACGTCGCTGATATGCTGCAACGGAATATCATAGGTCCTTCGGCGAGTCCTTCGTCATCCCCTGTTGTTTTGGTAAGAAAAAAAATATTGCAGTGGCTTAGCTCGGCTATGCCAGGATTTACGTAGCGTTATGAAAGGTTCAGCTGATTATTCTTAGCTTATACATGTGGCACATGTATATATTTAGATGTGAAGCATCTTATGGCGAAGCTTAATCCGGGGGGTGGTGGTGGTGTGCGGCGTGACCACCCTTACTGCGCGTGCGCAAACCTTTCAAAAAAATAAAAATAAAGAACCTCCTATCCCCCTCTCTCTCTCCTCTAGGCATCCCTCCCCGCGGCAACCACACCCCCCCACTGCGCATGCGCCTCCCCTCCTCTCTCCCCTCCTACGTCCCCCCCCATCTCTCCTTTAGGCATCCCTGCCCGCGGTGTCCATACTCCCACTGCGCATGCGCGTCCCCCCCCTCTCTCTCCTCTCCTACGCTCCCCCCTCTCTCCTCTAGGCATCCCTGCTGGCGGCGTCCACACTTCCACTGCGCATGCGCGTCCCCCCCTCTCTCTCCTCTCCTACATTCCCCCCCTCTCTCGCCTCGCGACGCCGACGCAGGCAGCATCTGCTAGCGAGTTTCTTGGTTGAAAAAACCGACTGCTCGCGCTGCACAACCGTTCACTGGCCACCCCGTATATATCACAATGGATCTTGACCTGCAAGGAGGTGCCGGTGGGAGATTTCTCCTGTGCGTTGTTCAACAATAAAAATTCGCAGCGTGCGCGTTAACTAAAAGCGGACTGCGGGTCTCTGTGTCCAGTCGGAGTCTTCTGTCTCTCATTGCCCATTAGCAGCGATTGGCATGTTCCAGTAGGAAACACCGCTCCATCACTGCGTGTTTTGCGCCTCCCCAGTTTTCTCTCCTGCGCAACGCTGCGATGAGCACCAGCGTCAACGCCACCGCCAATGTAAGCGTTAGCGCCCGCTGCTTCACATCTACACATGGTTCCCTGTAGCGGGAGATGGTGTAATTTTTTGCTCGTCAGGTTGCTTCTCTATTGCCACAAAGACGGCTTGTTGATCAGTGAGGTAACATGCTGACGTCTCTATGGCCCAAACGCCGTATTCTGTTCATTCTTCCTACCCTCAACCGCTAATTGCCAGGAAACTACTTCGGGATCCGATGAGTCAAGCTTCTCCGCTGTTCTGCGCCGTTGAGCAGCATTTGCGCTCTCCTCGATGGCCACTGGCAAACGCCAGTCAGGAGCGCAGCGGCTCCAGGGCAGTGTCAGACGGCGACTGCACAGCGAAGGCGAATAGCTGCGCGTGCGCCGGCGCCAGTGCGTCTACCACGGCTACAACGTCCCTCCTCTGGAATGCGCAGACCAGCGGCGGTGAATTGCGCGCGGTGGCGCCTGAGCGCGCGGGAGATGCCGGCTCCGGTGCGCCAGCTGTGTGGCATCACTGATCCTCGCGCATGCGCAGCACGGCTCTTGATGAGGCGCGTGAAACGGATTTGGCTAGGCCAGTGTAGCTAACGCTACAAAAAGACGGCTCCGTGCCCTTCTTTGTAGACTACCGAGCGCTTAAAGGGGCCCTGCAACATTTTCCCAAGTAGCCATGGAATGGATTCACTAAAATAGCTTATAGCCTTACGAATTCACCGCCGCAAAAATTTTTGGGATCCATCCAGTACGAGCGGAGTTACAAAGATTTGTCGCACGCTGCGATCGCATTCTCTCTTCTCTCGTCCCGACGAAAGCGCTGGAAGCTAAGCAGGGAGGGATAGCACGGGGGAAGAAAATTCGTCACGCGCGCCTCATGACCTTGAGTACTTTTTCTCGTTTTTCTTTCTTCGAATACGCTGCTTTTACGTGCGATCGCGTGCGCCCGCGTGGACAAGTCGCGGCCTCCCACGGCGGCCATAGTAACGACCGAGCTCGCGAGGCTCAAATCAGCCAATGGCTGATACAATGGCGGTGACGAGTGATTTTTCAGCTTGGAGCATCAATTGTCGAGAGAAGAGAAAGAGATTTTCGGCTGATTTTGAGAATTTATTGTAAATTCCAGGCCGCGTGCTGCGCTATAATATTTGGCTCGCGTGTTCTCGGGAGCCTCGACTACCGATCGGCACCGTTTCCTGACCATGCTCAAAAAGTCTTGCAGGGCCCCTTTAAGGTCACGCGCAAGGATGTCTACCCTGTGCCGCGCATAGAAGATGCCTTGGATTCGCTGCAAGGTGCCGAGTATTTCTCGAGTCTAGATCTGCGTCCCTGCGATTGGCAGATACGTATGCATGAGGACGATAAAGAAAAGACAGCGTTTTCACCGCCAGATGGGCTTTAGGAATTCAACGTCATGCCAATCGGCCTTTGCAATGCTCCAGCAACATTCGAGCGCATGACTGACACTGTTCTGCGAGGCCTGAAATGGAAGACTTGCTTGTGCTATTTGGACGGTATCGTAATTTTCTCGTCAACCTTTCCTCAGCACTTGCAACGTCTCGACGAAGTTCTTACGTGTCTTGCTAACGCAGGCCTTCAGCTGAACCACAACAAGTGTCGCTTTGCGAGCAAGACAATTAAAGTGTTAGGCCACGTTGTAAGCAAGGACGGCATTCGTCCTGATCCTGACAAGATTTCTGCTGTCCTACACTTCCCGCGTCCCGAAAAAGCCGAAGATTTGCGCAGTTTTCTCGGCCTCGCATTCTATTTTCACCGATTCATTGGAGACTTCGCCTCAATCACTTCGCCATTGTACAAATTGCTCGGATCCAACGTGCCCTTTGTGGCGTCTGCCGAATGTGAATCGGCGTTCGACCATCTCAAGCGTGCCCTCACATCCGAACCAGTCCTTTGCTACTTCGATGATAACGCGCCCACGCTCCTGCGTATACGGACGCCAGTGGTCAAGGCATTGGTGGTATTGTCCTACAGCGAGACGAATGTTCACGTGAGAGGGTCATCGCCCATGCAAGCCGTGTACTGACAAACGCCGAAAAGGATTATACCACCACCGAGCAGGAGTGCCTAGCCGTTGTATGGTCTCTACAGAAGTTTCGTCCTTATCTTCACGGCCGCCACTATTTCGCGCTATTCGATCATGCGGGCATAATATACAAAATTACCACGAAAAACGCAGACATAGAGTGTACCACGTTTTTGTTATCTTTCGGGGATCGACCATTTATTGATTACGTTCCTGCAATTTTTATCAATATTAGTACATAAATTTCAAATTACAGCTAGCCGAATGTAATAATTTTACATTACTATTACTTTTCAATAGTACTAATTAAGCTACCATGAAATTATGTTTTGAAACTCATGTACCTATTCGTAAGAGCAGATACGCGTTTAATATCAAATATCCTTGATCAACTTCGTTCTCTTGAGGCTTGACGCTCAGATGAACCTGTCTTTTTTTCTACTTTTATGATAAACTTCTTATGCCGTACGGGAAGCGCACATGCTTTATTATAGTCCAACGTAAACGAGAATATAGTATTTTCTTTGAATAAACTCGATTGAAATATTTAATTTGAAGACTAAATTATGAACCAACTAAATATTTCGTTACAACACTGTTTAGATAAAAAAGTAACGTAATTACTGTATTCAGTACTGCCAAGTCTGAAACAAACTAAACCGACTAAGCCTCATCGCCGCCTAATAAATCACTTTTGATCAGGCGCATCCATTGTAGTAATATGCTGCGAGCCATTTAAAAGAAACGCCGCAAGGCACCGGTGAGATTCGAACTCACGATCTCCTGTTTACTAGACAGGCGCTTTAACCAACAAAGCCACGGCGCCGGCGAAGTCACCATCATTCAGCAGTGCCCCCCATTCGGAGTATTGTGTTCGGAGCCACATAAAAAAAAATAGGATAGATGTCTCGAGGCACCGGTGAGATTCGAACTCACGATCTCATGTTTACTAGACAGGCGCTTTAACCAACTGACCCACGGCGCCGGCGAAGTCACCATCTTTCAGGAGTGCCCCCATTCGGAGTAATGTGTTGCGAGCCAGAAAAAAAAAAGCAATGTCCCGTGGCCCCGGTGTGATTCGAACTCACGATCTCCTGTTTACTAGACAGGCGCTTTAACCAACTAAGCCACGGCGCCGGCGAAGTCACCATCTTTCAGCAGTGCCCCATTCGGAGTAATGTGTTGCGAGCCAGAAAAAAAAAGGGAATGTCGCGAGGCACCGGTGAGATTTGAAGTCACGATCTCCTGTTTACTAGACAGGCGCTTTAACCAACTAAGCCACGGCGCCGGCGAAGTCATCATCTTTCAGCAGTGCCCCCATTCGGAGTAATGTGTTGCGAGCCAGAAAAAAAAAAAAAGGAAAGTCGCGAGGCACCGGTGAGATTCGAACTCACGATCTCCTGTTTACTAGACAGGCGCTTTAACCAACTAAGCCACGGCGCCGGCGAAGTCACCATCATTCAGCAATGCCCCCCATTCGGAGTATTGTGTTGCGAGCCAGAAAAAAAAAGGAAAGTCGCGAGGCACCGGTGAGATTCGAACTCACGATCTCCTGTTTACTAGACAGGCGCTTTAACCAACTAAGCCACGGCGCCGGCGAAGTCACCATCTTTCAGCAGTGCCCTCATTCGGATTAATGTGTTGCGAGCCAGAAAAAAAAAGCTGAATGAAATGTCGCGAGGCACCGGTGAGATTCGAACTCACGATCTCCTGTTTACTAGACAGGCGCTTTAACAAACTAAGCCACGGCGCCGGCAATGTCGCCGCTTTTCAACGTTGGTATCAATCGCGAGCAATCTACTTTGATTTGTGCATCGCGACACCTCTACTCCTTGTCGAAGTTCATTTAGTAGCGAAAAATTGCAGTCACGTATGAATGGGAAGCCTGCTTTGCGACCGGAATAAGTGGCTACCACGCGGAGCGAATGCATGATGGTGATATTACTGCTGCCACCGATGCTATAGGTTTTGCGCAATGGTGAGAATATAAAAATGCAGTTTCTTAGAGCTGATCAGGGCGAGGACAACACGGAAGAGACACTAGACACATCGGCGCCATACTCACAATAATAAAGTTTATTCCTTCATCGCATCGAACAAAAGTGGCTTCACATACACGTCACATGATGATGTGACCTTCCTAACATCCAAGAACCAGAAAAAAACCAGCGCTAATCAACAGAAAAAGAACACTTGAGCGGAATCAGTCAAAAAATAGAATAAGTTTCACGGTTTCCGCAGGAAACACATTTCTTTGTCATATAGCATTAGTGAAGTCTTGCTGATGCAAGAACTACCGTAATAGTGAATTTGTTCACTTTCCATTATCAACCGGGTGATTCACCAGTTGCTTTTTCTAAATATGACAGTTTTGTCAAAGAAAGGAACACACGCGCATTCTTGGCAATAAATTGTCAGAAAACCATCTGCAGGCGTCTTATTATATTTATAGTGGTGCTCTAGCCGATGATCGACAAGGCATCTTCATGTTTGCCCGATAGAACAACGATGGCAAGATAATGGAATACAATAAACAACACCTGATTTACACTCAACAAGCTTTCTTTTTTGATTCTTATTGCAGTCATTATTCATCTTCGCCGGATTAATTTTTTTCAGAAACTTAGCGCTTTTTTTGGCGTTGAGAACACAACCTGTACATTGTCCCGAGCCGCTATTTTCTTTAGGTGGTGCGGTACTTGTTGGATATACGGAATGACGGCTACATTGCATTTGTCAAACGGATGAATTATGTTGGTGCTAGGTACGGCACGACTAGCTTTTAGGCGCCGCAGTGCACCTTGAGCTACCGATACCAACATATTAGTTGGATAACCACACTTCGAGACACGCGACAGTTGCTCATTGAAACTGTTTTGCATCAGATGGCAACATGGCTTGTCGAGTGCATTATTAAAACACAGCTTGGTGGTACTACGTTTTATCAATTTAGAATAGCAGTAATTAAATGGTAAAAGCGCCTCATTAGCCCTGGGTGTGTAACACCAACAGGTATGTAGATCTGTGAACAATAAAGTTACATCTAGGAACCTTACGGTTTCGTCAACGGGCGTTTAGACATTAAAACACTTACGCATATTCAATACGATGGCATCGCACTCATGCTGGAAAAGCTCGAAAGGGCAGTCTACGAACACAATAAAATCATCTACATATCTGAAGACTGCATGCAGGTTGTATGTGACGCTAGGCGTCAAGGCACGATCAAACTTCGCTAAAAACGGGTCACTTAAAACAGGAGCCAGACATGAGCCAATGCGAACTCCTTTCTTTTTTAAATGACGATGATTATTTCATTCAATGAAGGTTAAACAAATGTAAAAGAGAAGCATTTCTAAAAAAAACCACTGATGGCGACACCATCTTCACAGGAAAAATTTAACACACCCCCCTACTCATCAATACATTCTTCGACCCATCGTAACAGTTCCTGACGTTTCAGCTTCGCTGGTTAACCACCCATACGAAGCGCTTGGGCAGTGATTTTACTTCTCACGTGTTAGTTCTAGTGTTGAACTCATACTGTTATGTTAGTTGCCTAATTTATACTTACAGTTATTTCACCTGAAACGTGCAAGAGAAGCACGCAGTTTAAACGGAGGTACGCACGCGCCAAATTTCACGCGGTGCGGCTGAACCAGTTTCACTGCGGGCGTTTTCCAAGCGTCGTTGAAGTAGGTCTCACGGCCTGGGAAGCCCTCGATAAGAAGGTTGCCGCGTGCGCAGCTCCGTTCCGTCCATAGCTCAGTTGGTAGAGCGGTGGACTGTAGAGGTACTGCTCGTGCGGGCATCCATAGGTCGCTGGTTCGAATCCGGCTCGACGGAGTAAATTTTTTTTTTATTTTGTGGCCATTAGGTCATATCATCCGATTTTTTTTCTCCATAAATTAAAAGGTTATACTTATGTAATAGTTGCTTCCACAGTACCTTCCCGAAATATGCACACCGCGACATGTCCTTCGCAGGTAAAGGTCACTATAGCTGCACGACGCAGCTGAAAATCAGGCACAAGAGTGTTTGCTAAAAATGAAACGTTTGTGGCATTCTTTCAATATTGGCGATTTTTCATTATATAAACGTACAGCGTGCGTTTTTTTTTTTTCATACAATAAAGGTTGTGCATTATACAGTCGGAGAAGGCTTTCTTTAGCAGCCGGAAAAAAATTCGCATGCAATTAGTACGCTGTTGAAGATAGCACAGTTTATTTATTTTATTTATTTATCAAATACCCACAGCGCCTTCATAGGCATTACAGTGGGGGGGGGGGGGGGGGGATACATAAAGTACATAATACAAAGCAGGGGTTACATGTAGAAAACACGGAAACAGTTAGGTGTCATTTCAACTTGGCTCGTTGACACTTTGACATATCAAGTCCTCGCTGCCTGCCTCTTTTCTGTCTTTCTATCTCTTGGCATATTAGGTGAGTACTTGTCGAGTTACAACTATAATTTATGAATAATTAATTAAACTTCTTTAACGAAAAAATTAGTAGTGGCTACTCCAGCGTACTAGGTTTATTTCAAGTGACGCCGTTCCCCCCCCTCCCTTTTTTGTTTTAATGCGACGCATTTTCTTGCGCACTGCATACACTTTGAGCGGTTCTTTTCTACCTATCTATCTATCTTTCTATCTAACTATCTATCTATCTAGCCGCCTACGTCTGGGTGCTCCCGTGATCACCTGCTTAATTTGGGGTAGACCAAAATTAGTATGGGAGAGTAAGAGGGTTTGAGGATTACGACTGACCTGGTCACGACATGAACAATCTGAAAATCCCGTCGCGTACGACATCCAACCCTTTCCTTCAGACACGTGTGGCACATACCCGTAGACTACGGGCCGCAGTATGCGGGTATGTGCCACAGGCGTTTGACAATTTATATCTACCGAGAAACGGCGAGAACAGACATTGGTAATTTAAATACGAGATCGTTAAGAAAAACCGACATCGTAGCGTTGACCCGACGATGCAAAGAATAAATGTTATGATCCCAGCATGAATCGAACCTAAGCATTCTTCGTGGCAATCAAGTATTCTACCACAGAGATATGCAAGGTCTCGGAACTTCTTTGAAAAAAGACCCTATGCAGGCGTAATGTTTGTGAAACGTGAATTTTCTAACTATTACATATGTACTCCTATGATACACGCGTCACGTCGGCATAACATCAATTTTAGTTAACTGTCATCCAATAAAGTTGGTCTACGTAGCACTATCCAGTGGTACTATTCTCGCAAGCACAATCACTACATTTCAGCTTACCGCTTCTGGTGTACCCATGTTGCTGTTGGCATCGTCACGCAACTGTAAACAACTGGTTATATAAAATACAAGCGACTGTTCAACGTACGTGTCTGTGCGTATAACGTTTGTACATAGGTTTAACGTCATTTCGTAACGTTTCGCTCAACAAGAACATTGCACCACGGTCACCTTCCCTCCGCATGCTTCGCATGAGATCGATTCCCATGGTACGTGGGATCTGCGGAATTTTTAAAAATCTTGCTGCGTGATAGCTCGAGCACTCTGTATATGCGATATGAGTTAGGCCTTCTTTGAAATGGCCACGCTAGCTGACATTTTGTGCGAACTGTCTCCCACCTCCATCTGCACTTCGCTCATTATTCGTCTACCCCGACCCGGCCTTTGCGGGAGACAGTTTCGTGACTGTGACCCGCTAGCTGCGGTGAGCTTGAGCCCCTGCTTTAGACATAGCGAAAATTGCCTGTAAGTTGAGATATTCATTATGGAATTGCAATGGCATGTTTCCATATCCTAAACATTGCTTTAGCGGAAATTCGGGTAACCTCCATATGCGGGTGTGTCACGTGATTTTAGGAGACACGTCACGTATGGCACCAATGGTAGAGCAGCAGGTCGCTGTCCACCTTGGTTCTAGCTGTAATGATGCTGGCTAAATAGTAAGAACCAAGAAGCCGCACGGTCTGGGTCTCGAGCCTGCCTGGGACACGGGCTCACAACCCACGCTGGTAAAATACCGGTACCTATGCAACGCCCGGCAAAACCATCTCGTTCATTGAAATTTTGCGGCGCTGCTATGACGTCATGCTGGACGTTTCGGATAATGTCACGTGACTCTCATGCCTGTAACGACTACCGGAAGTTCGTCTATGGCGCTCTTTATGATATGGTAACTCGCCGCACCGAGCGCGAAGGAAAGGCGGCGGTTTCGTTACGTCAGACTGGAAGTACCCATATCTTACTGTTTAAAGTGAAACTACTCTGAGTTGCTCTGGAAAACATTGTCCCCTTTTCTACGTTCAGTTTCCTCGTCCTGCAAAGCAATTCGTCAGCCAATTCTTAGCCCTTGTCTCTAAAACTCTAGCTGCTCCCCGAAGGAAAACGAGCTTATTAATCGCCCATTTATTTACAGGGCGTAGAAAGTTTTTATGTGCGAGAGGCACCTGACTATGGCGGTACGTTGTGCTCCATCTCGGATGTCGGAGATAAATATATTCAGGAGGCGTCTTTTGTCCGTGCTCGTAGATATCGAAGGGCCGAGATTATGAGCGGGTAATGGATAGAGTTATAATGTGACCATGCCAATGGTGGTGTATGTCATACTCCAATGCTCACAGCGCTACGTTTTTAAAAAAGAAAAAAAAAGAGAAAAAATAGATGGTGCTTTTTTTGAGCCCCGCATCTAAGGCCTTAGATGCCTCATCAAACGCTAAAAGTGACCGTCGGCGTCAACAGGAGTGACACAAAAAATCACAATCACGTGCTCACGTCGTCATGAGATGTCATCAGGACGTCACAGATCACGAATATTTGCGACATCATTAGGAAGTTATCATCACATCGTCACATCGCGCCGTCATCACATGGCA
>JALIZH010026719.1:0-12782 GCA_030522465.1 Rhipicephalus appendiculatus
ATTTAAAAGCTTGACTCTACAGATTCACTGCCAAACGTCATTATTATAAAGCATAGCTCGGAAACACGAGCAAACTAGGTAGCTATGCACCGGAAGAATGTGCATCACTAACTGATAACATAATGAAGCCTCAGATGCGCTAGTGGTACGGTAATTCATTGCTCTTCCTGTCCAGATACGTAAACATTACGCTGTGCGCGAAAATGCAGGTTTTAAGAGTGGCGCAACAAAAAGTTCATCCTATGCTTTATCACAGCATGAGAACATTGTCAACGTTCTTTCTTCTGAGAAATAAAAATAATTGGGCCATATTGATTTGGTGTTTGCGTTTTGCCGATCAGCACACTTAAACACAATAAAATAACGGAAGGCGAATTTCAGCAAGTTTCTCAGCTACCAAGGTCAGCCAAATGTATATTAGCATATCATACAAAATACTTACTTGAATATGGTAAAGATTTCATTTGATCTTGGAGATCCTGTGGTTTCAACTTGCATGCTTCCGAACGGTCGTATCCGTATTCTTTGTTGTGCGTGGGTAAGCTGCAGATGCAGAAACTTTTACAAGTGCTTACCTAATCTGTTGCACTAAAACATACATATCGATGAATGAATGGCTTCTGCCAATATAGCGCGATTCTCGAACCTGGCTTCAGTGAAAATTATGAATTGTTGTCTTACAACTTTTAATTGAGATGAGATTTATGGCCCTATGTTTTTTTGAGGCGATAAATTAGTGTTGTAGTTTTCTGTAATCGGCTTTCTTCAGATTTAACTGGCGCCTACCATTTCTTCAAAGTTTTTGCTAAATCGTTTCATGTGCTGCCAACACTCTTCTTGTAAGAGGTTACCATGATAATGTTAGCACAAAAGCTTGGCTAATCAATAATTTTTACAGCATCATTAATGAACGCCTTCTCTGGGTAGTAGCGATATAGTTGGTGAAATACAATTGGCTTTAGTGGTACGGCCAGGACAACAGTGAAATCTGCACAGTGTATTCTGCACCTATAGACACGTTCTTTTGAAACAGATGTATGTGCGTGCAGCAGTGCTGAGTATCGAGATTGTCGGGAAAGCTCCATGTATAAAGTATTTATCACAGCTTTTGTTCCTGAAGCAGCTTGCAACACTAGATGAAGTTGTGACCGGTATTATATGATGCCAAGTGCGCGACGTGGTGTTCATTCATTTCGCAGAAGTTGCGCTGCTTTGACTAAATGGTGGAGCACAATGTTTCAAGAAATACGTGTGAGCTTTTCCACTGTAGTGAAGAAGAAAAAAAAACAATTGTACGGCTCTCCGTCGCTCCAATAAACGACAGTAGCGAACATGTCCAAATGAATTAGTGTAGTTACTGACCAACCAATTTTAGAATTTACAGATGGACGTCCGCAACCCAATTCCTGTGTGGAATTGGGTTGCAGACGTTCGGAAGCATTCATCGTTATTTCCATACACGATAACTGATGATGATAATTTTACTGCACATGGAATGCGGCTGAGGATAATACTGTCACCTTTAAAGGGACCCTCAAATGGTTTTGGCGATTTTGTACAAACGCATTGGGCCGGTAGACCAAGTCCTAAGGGTCATTTACAGACTGATTTCTGCTCTCTGCTTAAACTGTGTAATTTATTACAATGCTTTCAAGCTGCGAATTGCTGCAGTTCACTGCGGCTCAGCCAAACGCATTTTCAACCACCCCTTCACAGTAAGACATCCACTGGAAGCGCGATGTCACCCAGGCTGCTGATCTGATTGGGTGTCGAATGCACGTAAATAAGATCGGCTGGTAGGGTGGTGGTACCTGTTGGAGCAGATATCAACGTCTCTGTTGCCAGACGGCGTGCGTGATGCCGGGCGCACTGGGCTATGGTCTCTGAGATTGCGTGCAATCTTGAAGGTCATGACTGGGCGAAGCTCAAATCGTCGAGTGCGCTTATGAGAGCTCTGCGATCGCCAGCGATACCAGCTTGTCTCATGAGTTGAGGAGGCAAGGCACAGGTGAGGAGGAGGGTATAATATAATTGTCCGTAGCGGCCTTAGTGCACGGCGTGTCGATAAATTTGTGGCGCGAATGGTTTGATTATGCTCTAGCCTAAACGCTGAAAATACTTCAAATAACCGTTTCAGGGTCCCTTTAAATGAGTGGTCAAAAAACGCAACTATGACGTCAATATTAGGCGCCAATGATAAACGTGGTTGCCAACGCACGCTGGTCAGCGAGCAACGTGGAAATGGCCGTCTTAAGCCTCAATATATCTCCTTTCGTTGCCGCTAGACGAAGAAAATTAGGTATGTTATCATGAAATACACCGCTAAAACATACACAGAAATCATACACCAACAATCCTTTGTACTTTGTCTTCCTTGCATTGTTCAACTGACCACCCTAACAAGAGATTTTCGCCCTGTTTACAACAAAACTCGTTAGCAGACAAAGCTTACCTTTCGTGTGTTGCTGCATGTATTTCAAGAGTAACATAAACGCTCCGATGTAGGCTTCTAAGGCTCGAAAATGATGTTTAGCAACGGTGCGCTTTGCCGCTCGGTTAAAATATTCGAGTGGAGGCAGCAAGGGCAACTTGCTGTTGGCTCTGTAGTAGCAGATGTTGCCGTTCAGTTTGCAGCCGTGGTCCCAACATACGTCCTTGGCCTCAACGGCGTAGTTATCAAATGCATTTATTCCAGTGAACATCCGTCAGATTGGTGGCCACAACCACAGCTGGAATCATAAACGAACGAGATAGAAAACTGCGCAAAACAGTACATGATTCTCTAGCGGCCAATGGTATGTAAAGGAAAGGAACCGCACGTGTTGGTATGTCAAATCGACGGTTGTGGCGCTGCTACTGAGCTACCAGCGTTATAACGCGTAAATAAGGTAACAATACACCTACAGCAGGTTTCAGAATTTCCTAAAACTCGCCTCATACTGTTACCGATCATGCACAGGTGCATGTCTTTAAGAGGTAGCTGGTCGAATATGAATGCCGGGCGCACCTCCACCTACATTAACAGTTTTTTTTCTGTGAAGGTTGCACCAGAAGAAAGAACAAAGTCATTTTTTTACTTAATTCTCATTGAGGACGTGTCAACTCCTCATACGGCTGGCAACTAGCGTCAACCGCTTTGAAAGACGTGCGCTACAACTATGGCATGGAGGTTAAGACTTGCTATGTGAAATGGGAACATTCCGTACAGGAATTTTGCATGGCGCAGGAAACGACTGTTTTAGGTCGAGGCATCGCCAGGAACATATCATGCACAAGCGCTAGCTGTTGGGCCAGTTGGGGTATCACGAACTTCAAAGACGGAGTACCAGCGAATACACATAAGCACGTACACAAGAAGAGTGCGGCACACACGTACGAACGCTGGACTTTCAACTGTGCTTTATTTGAAATCACATTGCCGCACAAGACCTCTCACATATGCGCATTCGGTTACTTCCCACGACAAGTTACACTTAAAACTTATTTTCCTGCTAGGTAAGCACACTCTTTTGACGTCAAAGATAAGGACGTATCGCTGACACAGTTATCTTTATGATTTACAATTTGAAATACTTCTAAAATCTCCCGCTCATATCTAGTCTTTCCCCTACCCAAAATAGTCGTGCGATCGAACATCGGCTTACAAGATTTGCATTTCATGCAACTGCGACAATGAACAGCCAAATTGCTTCCCAGGTCCACGCTCAAAGATGTGCTGTGTTCTTGCAACCGCTTATTTACACACCTTCCCGCCTGCCCAATATAGACTTTGCCACACGCCAGTGGAACGCAGTAGATAACACCAGTTTTGCACTCAACAAAGGGTTTCATGTGCTTAACTTGACATGCCTCTTTTCTTTTCCCTTGTTACCTATCCTCGCATACAAGCCTGCCAATTTGCGTGGTGCGGAAAAAACCACGCTGACGCTTTGCTTCTCCACCACTTTCTTACTGTTGTGAGACACTTTATGAATGTAAGGCATGACTTCTAAATCCTTCATATTTTCCGAAGTATTTCGGACTTTAAGACATTTCACTTCCTTGAGTACAACTTCATTCATTTCGGAAAATTTATTAAGTATCTTTTTATATCGTCATGTTTACAGTCCAGACGTCGCGTGCGCTACATCGGGCTGCCACTTACGAGAGCTTTTTCTCTCCACTAAACAAACCGACACCCATAGAAAGCCGACGAAGAAGCTGCAGGTTGAGAGGACCACGAACATCCCGTTGTACGAGCCAAGTTCATCCCTGAAGAATCCTACAAACGGGAAACATAACGTCACTGGTCTGGAACATGGGGAGGCTAGGTGGAAATACAAGGCTATGCACTACAAGTCTTTTTCAGTTCATCTCAAGACTGAAAGAAAAGTTACATTCAAGGGAACACTTGCCAGGAATTGTTTAAACATGCACCAAGGTACACGTAAAGTCCAACTCCGGAGTTTTTTCGAAATCATTGGATCGCAACGAAATTCACTGGGTACGTTCATTTGCACGTTTCCACCATTGACGCCAAATTACAGGGTTTAGAGCTTCGCACATTCTTTTCAAATGAATATTATAAATTGCCTCCAAACGCCCTCCTGGATTGACGGAATTATTGGCAACATTGTGAGTGTGACGTCGATTCCTGCAAGGCGACGAAAGTGACGGAACTGAGGTGCCTCTGCAGCGTCTGCTTGTCTGCTGTGGATCGTGTGCGTTTGGCCCGCGCTTCCTTGGTTGAGCGTGCAATTTCGTTTTCTGTGTGGGTGGGCGCGCGATGGGTAACAAGTGGTATTGCGTTGTGGGCCGCACACGATTCGTCCTTTGTTCACCATAACAGCCACTAAACACCCGCAGCTGATGATTACACTTCGTCTCGATAGTACAGTGCCTCCTAAAATCTTGTTACCTGTACACACAAGCGCACACAGCTAGCAGTGCCGACTTACCGTACGGAAAGTACGGTAATACCGTGCCTGTTGAAGAGTGCACATGCGCGAACTTTAACGCACTGAAACACTTTCCGCAACGAATACCGGGTCCACTGGGACCGCGTCTATCTCTATACGGTAAGCTGCGCTTCGTGAGAAAGTTACGTAATTGGATGATATTAATAATCGACCTTATCGATGTCCTACAGCGCTCCACAAACTTATGCCCTCTTTCAATGATAATATTAAAGAGTCTTAGCTTGACGACAAACTTCTTAGTATAAGCATTTTAGCCCATCGCCGCAGCCACAAACCTTGACGGCCTGTACAAGTGGTGCCATCTGGCGGCGTTATGCGCAACCAGGGAAGCACATACGAAAATCTGTTATGCTTCACCGAAGAGGAACGGCGATGCTCGTTGACCTGCAAACGCGCCTGAATCGTAGCTGTCATTGTGCTACAGCTCCGAGGAGCTTGTGCACGTGGCACGATCAGTCACAGACATGTTCCGGCGTGGTCACCTTTCCGCTGAGCATCTGCTCTTCGCGGCTTTCGCAGTTTTCGTACTCCGCACTGGCGGGACCGGCATCCCTTGCAGGATTTCCAGTTCTTACAAAATAGTATGTCATACGTAGAGAGTATATTCGGTTTGGTTTCGGTTTCAGTATTGCGCCTTTTTGCTTATTAAACATTATTTTCGAGTTTGCTTAGCATTTCAGCTATCGGGCGCGTGATAAAGTGTCTCAGGAACATAAAAGCAACATTACCCTGACATGGTCAAAAAATCGCCGCAGGGGGCCTTTAAAGGAGCCAGTTAACAACAGTTAGTTGTAATTCATATTCTGCAGCGAAAGACATGTCAGTATGTTCAACTATATTGCCTTGGTTGTTAAGCTACATACACATCGAGAATTTAAGCAGCAGATTTCCGAAATAGATGACAAAATTGCGATATCTTAGGCACTGCAATATCGGACTGCAGACCACATGGACAAGTTATGCAAGTTTGTGTCATGCTAAAAAGAGGCCCTAGGAATAATCACTTGCGTGTGTGTTTCGAAGTCCACAACAGACAACACTGTAGTGTATGATTATTGGGTTTGTGCCGCATTAAAAATATCTTCATTATACGAATACCCCTTTGTCACAAGGTAATTCCTTAAAATGCGTGTTCAAGCGCATTAAACGGTCCCGCTTTTTTTAAAATCATGCTGCGTGATAAGTGGGACACCCTGTATATATATATATAAATATTGTCTTCTGCACTCGATAATTTGCAGCCATCCTATTACTCTGAAATTTTGTGGCAATTATAGCAAACAATACTGTAACATTATTGTATGCAATGAATTCAAAAACGACTTGTATCAATACGACGGCAACCAGCTGCCTCGCAGGCATATATGTTAAGGGGCGCCACCAGTTTTCTTGTACAAACCGTAATATGCAAACATCAGCAAATCAGAGGGATTCTCACCTATGAAAGAGGCCTTTCCTAGGAAGACTGGTCCAGACAGGGCGCCCAGAACTGTATAACCTACGGTGAGGTTATCGAGTCCCAAATAATGTGTCATCATAACGCTCTGCATGGTAATGGCGCAGCCGAGGAACAGTGAAAAGCCCAGATATGCTGTTAGCAGCGTCCAGCAGGACTCACAGTACGGCAGCGACACAGAGCACAAGCCCATGAGAAAGTAATTCACGGTCATCAGCGTTGATCGTGGTAGGAACCCACTGTCGGTCATCCAAGGGAGGAAAAGTCTGCCCAGGAGATCCGATATGGACGTGTACGTGACGCAAGACACGCCAGCCTCTAGGGACAGCCCTTTGTCCATGGCGAAGTCTACGGCTGTATTGAGGAAGATGTCCAAGTTGTAGGAGAAGACTAACCACGTGATTACGAGAATGTATATCATGACACTTTTGAGGACTGCTGGAAGCTTTCCCAAAAAGCTTGGTGGCGGGCAGTCTTGTGCGTTGCTTCATGTTTGCGGTGAAGAGCAACAGCCGCCGTGTTTCCTTCTCACCCTTTCTTCTTTTCCTGTCGCTCTGAATCCAATGTGGTACCCGGAAGGCAAGGCTCACAGCGATCATGTTCATGAGCACAGCACCAAGAAGCAGGAGGCTGCCGCGGAATCCGTATGTGTCGCTAAAGTAGAGCACCAGTTTGGGGAAGATGATGCAACAGGCTGTGGAGCCGGCGAACATTATGCCATTGGCGGCACCCCGGTATCGCTCGAAGTACATGCTGATTAGGACCTGGAGCATGGTTGCTATCATACCTAGGCCCATACCTGCAAGTATATTGTACAAAAATTGCGAGCCCTTTTGATCTTTGAAGCGAAGCGAAGCTGCTTAGCTCATGACACAGATTTGATACGCAGTAGGCCAGTTTGGTACCAAAGGCTAGGTTGTAAAAGTGCTCATTAGCGTTCAAAGCACCTCGCAGAGCAACTTACGACACAACGATAACGACGCTGCCATCGAGTTCAATAACGTCTACTGTGAGGCTAGTTGTTGAATAGCTAGGAAGAGATTAATAGGCGCAAACCAAAAAAGCCGGCAGATCCCACGCACTGTGGAAATCAATGTAATGCGAAGCAGCCAGGAAAGAGGAAATCATGCTTTACATAAATTGCATGTCATGTTTTACATGTTAGGACCTGTCATTTATGTTTGTCATACAGTCACCTCACGCAATACCAAATTTGGTGTATATCAAGCTAACGAAACGGCCACGAACGCGCCATGAGCGTGGCATGCAAGTCATGTCCCACATGACATGTCATGATTTCCATATTACCACTCGTCATTTATGTTCGTCATACAGTCACGTCACTCAATCCCAAATTTGGTGTTTATCAAGCTAACCAAACGGCCGCGAGCACGCCATGAGCGTGGCATGCAAGTCATGTCTTACATGACATGTCATGATTTCCATATTACCACTTGTCATTTATGTTCATCATACAGTCACGTCACACAATACCAAATTTGGTATTGTGCGACGAAACGGCCGCGAGCGCGCCATGAACGTGGCATGTAAATCATACATTTCATGACAAGTTAGTCATGATTTTCATGATATGACCAGCCAATTATGTTCGTCATACAGTCATGTTATGCCATACGAGATTTGGTATAAATCTCATTAACGATACGGCCAGGAGAGCACAAAGTCGTAGGCGGCTAGATAGATAGATAGATAGATAGATAGATAGATAGATAGATAGATAGATAGATAGATAGATAGATAGATAGATAGATAGATAGATAGATAGATAGATAGATAGATAGATAGATAGATAGATAGATAGATAGATAGATAGATAGATAGATAGATAGATAGATACGCTCAAAGTCGTCGAAGTTCGCTAAGAAATGCTTCGCATTTAAACATGCACGATAAAAAGGATAGGGACAAGTGCACTTGTCCCTGCTCTTTCTATCGTCCATGATCTTGCTGTGCGCCTGTGAATTCTTTCCTAACCATCGAGGTGCAGAATAAGCGACGTTTGCTCGCACATTCGACGTTTTGCGACATGCGTCGTGTGGTTTGCCGCGTGCACTGGGCTTCACTATGTCTGCCGCCGGCGCTGACTTTTGTCTTTCTACATAGGCTTTCTACATACCCTCACTTCTATGTCCCGCCCCCCTGCTATACTATACTATACTATACAAGACTGTGCTGTGCTACGTTTTACTCTCTCTCCTTACTTCATTTCCTTTTTCCTCGCCAACATATCGCTCCTACTCACCCTCACTTCCCTTTTTTACCCCCTTGCTTTACTATACTATGTAATGCTATGCTATGTTTTCATATGCTTCATATAAATGCTTGTTCTGCTAGCGTGTCTGGATAGTCGAGCGGTGACGACGCCCACCCTTGGACCGTGGAAACGCGGCTTCGAATCCCTCTTCGCTAAGGCATTTCAGTTTGTTTTATTTATCGCTCCTCTCTACTTCTCTTCCCGTCTCCTCCTATCTTTAGTCTTGTGCGAGTATTTGAGAATTTCCAATATTCGAACAAGTATTACTGTATTTGAATACGCTTCGATTCGAATTTGAATTATTGGAAATTTCGAAGTAATCGAAATGAACGAATATGAGTATATTTGAAAACATATTCAGCGCTAGCAAACAAGGACGTAGGGAGACAACACAATGTGCTATGTTAGTCCGCATGTAACCTCCCCCCGTAAAAGTGGTTTTACTGCAATAAACTGATGCTATGCCATGAATACAGCAACGCAGGGAAAATCCGCACTGCCGCGAAGAACCACTTCAAGGTTAAAAGGACATATTACCCTCACACTTATTCATCATGTTTTAAGTTTAGAAGCTTGTGATACCGGCTTATATGCTCTACGTATAGTAAATTTTGAAACTTGACATATTTTGCAGGTTATCACGCCTTCTACAGAAAGTCAAGTCCTGCTACCCTTCAAAGTTGCTTCCACTTCCCTTTGAACCAAAAATAATGACATTTGCACAAGCTTTCTTTCAACTTAAAAAAATATATTGTGCAGGTTAGTTGGATCATGACAAATATGCTCATTTTTCTTTATAATATGTGGCATACACTGTTCGAAGTCGATACGAAATTATTCGACCATATCGATATTCTCTTCGAATTCGCTTCGAACCTAAATTTACTATACGCACAATCCTACCTACATTTCTTAGTCCTATGCTTCGCTAGGATACGCGAAATGCAATATAAGGTATAGGCTGTTCAGGATGACGACAGTCTTGTGCACACAATCAAGAACTTTTGCGAAGCTTAAACAGATCAGCTGTTAAAATGCTGACACACTGGGGAGCAGATGCGTGGGCCAGCGGCCGCCGATTCCGCCACAGCCCGCGCGGCGGTTGTTTTAAGGCGAAAGCCTTTAATGTCTCATGCTCACGTCCGTCCGGTGTCCGTCCGTCCGGCGTCCGTCCGTCCGTCCGTCTGGTGTCCGTCCGCCCGTCCGTCCGTCCGGATGTCCGTCTGTCCGTCCGTCCGTCCGGATGTCCGTCTGTCCGTCCGTCCGTCCGTTTGGATGTCCGTCCGTCCGTCCGGATGTCCGTCCGTCCGTCCGTCCGGATGTCTGTCCGGATGTCCGTCTGTCCGTCCGTCCGTCCGGATGTCCGTCTGTCCGTCCGGATGTCCGTCTGTCCGTCCTTCCGTCCGGATGTCCGTCCGTCCGTCCGTCCGGATGTCCGTCCGTCTGTCCGTCCGGATGTCCGTCCGTCGGTCTTTCCGTCCGTCTTTCCGTCAGTGGAATGGCCACACGCTTTCGCCGAACACACTTTGGAATGTACAAAGTGTCCTTCAATTTTTATTCGAAGCACGCTTGAGAGCGCTGCAGTGAAGCGATTCGCGAGGTACTAAGGTTCGAAAATTACGGTCAAATTATGTTTTCTCATACAGATATTTTAGCGCTCTTTAAAAGTGTACTTAGCAATATTACGCGGCAAGGCTTTGCGATCTCTTAGAAATGCTGATGTTCTGAAATGTTCTCACAGGTGTTAGGGACAAACAGACAAAAATTGAAATTTTAAATTTCACACGCAGCACCAGTATTATACAACATAGTTACAATTACATGCCCGAATGTTCCCTACCTACTGACGTGACTTTTCATCGACGTAGAAGTTGATAAAAGGAAGCGAAACAATTCCTGTCAATTTATTCAAAAGAAAAAAGATTCATCTAGGATTGCGACACTGCCTAATGCGAACTCTGAGCGCAGCTTCGTTTGGGGGCAAGACCACCCGTGTTTGAAGTTTTGGATTTTCACAGGGTATCGACTACTCCATAAGTCATAATTTTTGTGAAGTAGGACAGCACCCACTACGCCATTATTTGTCTGTCTGCGGATATGGGAGGTACCCGTTACACATATGTAAGGTGTTATGTGCACTTTGTTGATGCTGCATGTGGCTGATGACGATGAAGAATTATGGCTGAGCACCACTCAATTCTTGGTCAATCCCCCACAGTGGGTGTGAGCCACAGTAGCAGGACAACAAGAACACAATTACTCTTGAGTGGCTGGGAAGCATTAAACCACACACTCGTTGCTCTATTAACATTGTGTGACGCCTTTTCATTCATTCATTCATTCATTCATTCATTCATTCATTCATTCATTCATATACTGCGTCATCGTCATCTTTATCACGTGGAGTGGGTACATACCACTATACGTGTCTATCTACCTACCTACCTAACTACCTACTACTAGTACTACTACAGAGGAGGGACAGACCCACACCCTTAGGGAGCTCCGCCCCTAAAAACTAACAAGTGAACATGCGGGTGGCAAACACCGTTAAGGGCTGCACGTTACAGCTTCTGTTGTTAACCACTTGGACAGAGTGCTTGTACAGTGATTGAGCACGTGGAGGTTCATGATCATGATCATTTTTTATCTTCGACACACAGTCAACCTTGACCATGACAGCTGCGCTGTAAAATATATTCTGTCAAGGGTGTTTTTTGACGTCCATGTTGTTTATGTCAACGCATAAATTGTCACGGTTCTTGCTGTTGCCCCACTTGGCACCTTGAACATGCTCGATCAAGGCTGCAATTACGGTTTAAAACAATGTGGTGGTATAATGCTGGTATAAATTATTGTGGCGCAATGAAATTAATCTGAATTTCGCCGATGAGTTTGGTTGAATTTCATTACGCCACAATAATTACTAGAGGCCGCCTTTTTATATTTCAAAGCTGCGATGGGTTCTTCGCGTGGAGAACTTCAATCATTCCATTTGACATAACCGACTAACTGTACTAATTAAAATTTTAATTAATTTCACTTGCTTAGTTACTCTCCCAAATGATGTCTGTCATCATAAGATGCCTAACGCTATAGAAAAAGCAATTGCGAAGGCAGCAAGCAAATATAGCATGTTGCTGATTTTTTGAAGGTGGGGGGACATATTTCTTGAAACACCCGGTATATGTGTGTAGGATACCAAGGAGAACTGAGGCCGTGTCCACGGCTTTCATGTCCAGTGATCTCAAGCACTGGTTGTGAAGACACGTAGACAAGGCAGAGCTCAAGACCAGACGTGAAAATAAAAGAACTGTGCTTAAGTGTTTTGTATGGCGTAGATATGAGTGTTCCTGCCGAGGTGCGGCCGGGTCGAAGTTCAGCGGCTAAAAATACGGTGCTAGTCCCTATATACGCCCGCAAATAATGCTTATAGCAACTTGTATCCTCTGCATTAAAATTGTCATACCTAGCATGGTCTCCACTGTTAAAGGCCATGCTAGGTATGACAGATATTATCATGTATTTTTTTTTGTTTTTGCTGCTCCACGCTCCTGTGGTGGCTTTACGCCTTGATTTGAAAAAAAAAAACAAGCCTGTTCGACGGCAACTGAGGAACCGTAGCACTCGCTCAACCAGCCAACAGACTGCAGGCATCCACGAGGTTGTGTTGAAACACTTACTGGCAACCGAAAGATGGCCTGGACCGCAGACTATAGTATACACGCGGCAGTGGATGATAGAGTTCGAGTGGAATCAAGTCACCATATATATATACGTACATCACTCACCGCTCACCCTTGACTCACAGGGTACCGTGCTAAGGGAGGCATAGTATCTAATTCCACAAGGTTTTTATATGCGAGATCGTAGGAGCAGTGAAACCGGCACTGAATTTCCACCTGAAGTGTCTCACTTATTCTTGTCCCATGAAAACGGCTTGAACCGAAGCAGCAATGCGGACGGGCGCGGCATTGGCGCTCTTCCTATCAGGGTGTATCCTATCAGGACGTTAAGGAAAGAGCAGATGTTCTGGGATAGTTGGTAAATATACGTGGGAGATACGAGACACCGCTTCAACACCAAACGAAAT
>JALIZH010026720.1:0-33164 GCA_030522465.1 Rhipicephalus appendiculatus
GTGGAGTGACAAAGATTTGTTGCACGCTGCAATTGCATTATCTCTTCTTGTCGCGACGAAAGCGCTGGAAGCTAACAGGGAGGGATGGCACGGGGAAAGGAAATACGTCACGCACGCCACGTGACCTTGAGCACTTTTTATCTATTTTTCTTCGAATACGCGGCTTCTCAGTGCGATAGCGCGCGTGCACGCATAGACAAGTCGCGGCCTCCCGTGGTGGCCCCTGTAACGACCGAACGCGCCATGCTCAAATCAGCGAATGGCTGATACAATGGCTGTGACGAGTGATTTTTGAGCTTGTAGCGTCATTTGTCGAGAGAAGAGAAATGAATTTTTAGCTCACTTAGAGAATTTATTGTGAATTCCAGGCCGCATGCTGCGCTATAATATTTGGCTTGCGTATACTCGGGAGCCTCGACTACCGATCGGCAGCGTTTTCTGACCATGCTCAAAAAATGTTTTTTGCGTCGTATCGCTGTTGACTCACGCGATTTTTTTAATTTGGGGTTGGAGCGCCGCGCCACTCGTGGCCATCCGTCCAGGGAAGGAGTGGCACGCGGTGGCGCGAGTACGTAAGAACACTTTGCCTTTTGTAGGCTTATGCTACAGGAAGCAAGAAACGAGACGGCACAACCAGAATCACAGTATATCTCTTACATCGTGACCAGAATATTGAGGCTAAAATTACAACGCAGACGAACAAGTCACCCACGAAGAAAAGAAACGTACGGCACAAGCGCTGAATAAATACTGCTATATTTATGAGAACTAACTGACAATAAAATAAACTAGCTGTTAGAAAGCGCTTGTCATGTGTGTATCTTTTTCTTGGTCCCCGTGTTTCGTTCGCGCTTCTCAAGAATGAACTCCTTTTCTGCCTGTTGGCTTCACGTAGCACGTGATCTTATTACGAGGAGGCAGCTGACCAATAATCCCTCGCATACTACCTGAAAACATCAAGTCTACCAGAACGAGGCCCTTGCTATGAATGAAGAAAATCAGTGGAAATTTGAAGGGCTGGTTTTTCCTAGTTGGACACAATATTAATGAGAACAAACACACAATAATACCAAGAAAAGTATATGGAATGTTATTTGTAGTAATTGTAATGTAATGTGAGCAAAGAAAAGTGGACAACGAGACAACTTGTCGTGCGCATGGAGCAAGCCTGGGACCTTCGTGTAACGCGTCCGTTGCTCTACCAACTGAGCTACCACAGCGGTCATACCCTCTTCCCTTTATGGGGTATATATGCATTTAAACGTGCGATCGTCAGTCAGCACCGCCAGTCACCATGATAGAGAGTGTGTGGAGTCAGCGCGCCAGTAGCCAGAAAAAGAGTGTTTAAATGCACATATATACCTCATAAAGTGTACGGGGGGAGATGACCGCCCTGGTAGCTCAATTGGTAGAGCATCGGACGCGTTATTAGAAGGTCGCAGGTTTGGTCCCTGCCCACGGCAAGTTATCTTTTCGTCCACTTTTCCTTGTTCACAAGACATTACATTTACTACTAATAACATCCCATAGACATTCCTTGTCGTTATAGTCTGTTAGTTCTAATTAATATTGCCACACTCCTTTCTCAAGTTCGGTTATCACCCCAATACACGTGTAAGTGCTGCTTTGAGCGAACCGCGCCGGTTGACTAAGAACCATCGAGATAATCTTACAACCTTCCGATGTGATTACGGGCACAACGCGAACATTACAGATTCTTCTGGAACATAAGTGGCCGCTAGCGATAACGCTGGAATATTCGACAGCACATGTATAAATGCCGATTCCCTTCACCGCTTGTCAGTTTTTCGACGGCCGACGCTCTCTTCCCCGATATCAGTGTACGGCGCGCAATGCTTTGACAAGTTTGAGTACCCTTTTTGCCGGCCACAACTTCGGCGGCTTTAGGCGCCGATGACTTCGCCGAACAACAGCGAGCCGATCCGGAACTCAAGGGCCTTGTGGAATACATCTAGGGCAAGGCCTCTGTTGTTCCAAAGGTATTCAAACGAAGACTGGAGTCGTTTTTCTTGCGGCACGGCGTTCTCACGAAGAAAAACTTCTCGACACTGCGGGCCAACTACATCCTCGTAGTACGTTCTGCCTTACGTCCAGAAGTTCTGAATGCTCTGCATGACGACCCGACGGCTGGACATCTTGCATTTTCCCGCATGCTCGTGAGGATACAAGAAAAGTGCTACTGGTCTCGCCTCATAGCCGACGTCACCCACTACGTGAAGACTTGCCGAGATTGTCAGTGACAAAAAACACCGCCGATTAGGCCAGCCGGACTTCTGCAACCTATCGACCACCTCGCCGGCCATTGCAGCAAATCGGCATGGACTTACTGGGGCCATTCCCGACGTCGAATTCCGGAAACAAATGGATCGTTGTAGCTATTGAATACCTCACCCGCTACGCCAAGACAAGGTCCCTGCCCAAAGGCAGTGCCACCAAGATAGCAAAGTTTTTCGTCGAGAACATCGTTCTGCGTCATGGAGCCCCCAGAGCTCCTTATTACCGACAGAGGTACGGCCTTTGCTGCGGACCTAGCTCAGGCGATCCTGAGGTACAGCCACACAGCTCACCGCACATGTAGTATAAATGCCGACGCGCTTCACCGCTTGTGAGTTTTTCGACGGTCGACGCTCTGTTCGCAGCTATCATTCTACAGTATGTGCTTTGCTTGCTGTAATCTGACTTTCCGTTTCCCGGCCACAAGTTCGGCGAAATAAAGAGTTTCGTCTTCCACACGTCGCCAGCTGCTTTCGTCGACGTCATGACCACGTGACATCTTCGTCAGACTCTTCGTCAAGGAATTGTAACGGATCGCCGAACATCGAATTCAGGTGGGAAACGGCGCAAGTTGAAGCATTTCAGGAACTGAAACGACGCCTGCAGACGCCTCCTATACTTGCGCATTTCGACGAATACGCCGTTACGGAAATCTACACCGACGCAAGCAGCGTAAGACTGGGCGCCGTTCTTGTGCAGAAAACCAACGAAGAAGAAAGGGTTATCAGTTATGCTAGCCGGTCGCTATCCAAGGCAGAAGGCAACTATTCCACAACCAGAAAGAATGCCTTCCCATCATCTGCGCTACGACAAAGTTTCGCCCCTACTACTACCCTGACGGCACACTTTGATCCGGCGAATATCCAGGGGACATTGCACTTTGAATCTTCAGTTTTCCAGCGGACGTCCAGTTACCTCCGTAATGCACTCATAGGACAGTCATTAGATCATCCGTAGCCAGACCTTTCAACTTCGATAGACAAGTCCCTGGGACAACTAAATGTGTACATTCAGATATTGGTTTTAGGACGCTTACATGGTGTATAAAGTTGGCAGCGGTTACATTTTACTCGCTTTGTTACGCCTTGAACCATGCAGAATTTTGTGTAGCAGCTTGGGTGTGTTGGTAATTGACTACAAACCAAATACAGCGGGAATATAGGTGGACAAGAAGGATCGACGCACACACAGCGCTGTGTATATCTGTTTTGTACCTGTTTATTTCGCACTGTGATCATGCAGCATTTTTGGGCAATGGATCTTCAACATGCAAAATATTTAAGGTAGCCTCTAAACTTGCGTGCACGTTTGCAAACAGAACTTCATTCTTTAGAACTCTTTATTTTGAAAATTCAAAACGGCAATAACATAAAAGTACAGAGTGTAGGTCACGAAAACACAGCTGCATACTTGCAAAAGTATGAATACATGAAGATTAGAATAATTGCTGGTAATTTAGCACATGCATGGTACAAGAAGTAAGCTAGACTTCTTGATATTTTTGCCGATGTCTTATTCAATACTCTGTTATGCAGTAAATATATATGGTATTTTATATTCAATACTACATTTTTCTCTTATTCGAATAAGCTCGTCATGTAACGCGAAAACAAAGTGTCCAATATATGTGTCAGTAGTAATTTGCCATAAAATAAAAACTAGTGATGCCTGAAAAACAGCACAAACTGAAGGCTTTAGGAACAGGATCTCGAATCCAAAATGAGCCTCATGCCACTAGAATGCATCCTGTCGCTCATAAATATGTCCGTAGAATGAATTTCTTCGAACACATTTTTTTAAGATGCGACACTCAAGACACATGAGGAATAGGGGCACTTGGATACACTCTTCAGTAGTGCACATCGGTGTAAAGGGTCAGAACATCCTTTATGAACAGAACATGAGTAGGTCTATAGTAGCATTAGCTTATCAGTACCGTGCAACTTTAACACAAAGCATGGCTCTAAGGGAAATAATGGTGCTGGAAAACATAACAGGACTTAGAGTTATATGTGAGACAAGCATGAACTAATGACATTTGGATGCAGAATTGTACTCGTGAAAAACCGGTAACAGGTTCAAAACGCCTATCTTGAGTATACGGCCTCTAAATAAATCGTCAGGGTCAAAATAGAAACTATCGCTTATGAGTATATAACTAAAAGAGACATTGTGCAGGGAGAAAAAGGTTACAGAGAAAGCCTGCAAAACATAATAACCTAAAAGTTTTAGAACTGTACAACTAGATTGTAACTGACGAAAGCCAACGCTTGTGCACAAGACACAGATAAAGCTACACATTACTGGAGTGAATAAAAAGAAAAACTGCGAAGTAAAACAACTCATGGTTTAAGCATACATCTTTTGCAAGTTTTAACGGTGACACCTTGTAAGGATATCTCTGGCTCACGATCATATTTGTTCGAATGTCACTTATTAGGGGTCCAAAATGCAAGCGGCATAATATGAATACGTAACTAACAGTCCGTTAAAAGAGGACTAAGCTACGTACTTCGCTGCGAAGCGAAGTACGTGGTATGAAGCAACAGTATGAAGTAACGTGCAAACTGTGGGACTAAAATATATCTTAAAGGAAAACAGTGCTGACAGAGTAGAATATTAGGAATTTAAATATTGCAATAATAGTGCAACACATGTATATCTAAAGAAATGATGGTAATAATGATAAAATAAAAATCACCGCCCAAGCACTCCGTACAAATGGTTAACCAGCGAAGCTGAAATGTGCGGCCCCGGTGTTTAGCAGTGGGTTCAACCCGACGCTGCACTGAAGCCATCCACAATTATCGTTGCCAGGTTGTGGTCGAACCACAGGCGGTCACAGAAGGCACAGCCGAAGCCAAAGTGCCGCTGGAGAAACTCTCGCCCAAACCGGGTGTTCGCCCCGGCCAACGCGCTCCCGCAATCACGTCGACCATCGACGCTGTTCGGCCCGCAACGGCGTTTCTTCGGCGCGCGAGAGGGCGCGCCGTTGCTGCAAGCGTCTGACCTTGCAAGCGTCCTGACCTTGCAAGCGTACGACGCAACGACGTAACTGATACCACAGCCAATGGAGACCGCTCGTGACACAGGTGCCGAGCGGTTTTTCGTTTCTCCTAGCCATATACAGCTTTCGCTATAATACTCAGTAAATATAAGAGCACCTAAGAGACCCTTCGTGGGACAAGAGTGCAAAAATTGACGTTGGGACGCAAACTCTTCAAAGAAATTCTGAAACAAGAACTGGTTCATCACAATTGAGTGCAATTTCTGGAATATGTATGAACCTCAGTGGAAAACAATACTGATGAGCAGATTACGAACAATGAGTTTAGGTAACATGGACTTTCAGTGACCTCAAGTTTGATGGCATTCATCATTAAACGTAAAGCGCACATACACAGGCACAAGAGAGAGAAAAAGACAATAAATAAAGAGTATCATCTGAAATGGTGCGTTGCGGGGGAGAAGAAAGTAGACACCTAAACGTATGTGCACCTGCACAAGTATGGTAACACCACAATCTGGCACGTGCTTGTGTCTACGAGGGAGATAACTATTCGGGTATTTTATTTCTGCGTTATGTGAATATTTCAACGGTTGGCTTGTGTTCTACTGCTATCGATATGACGGGACTCAATCATTGCACTTGTTTCTTCACTTCAAAGCTTTTACAGCACCGCCAATTCCTCGAACTTTGATGCGCATTTACACTCTTAACAAATTAAGGAAAACCGACGGGTGAGACTCCGGTTGACGACTATTATGCACCATCCATCGCTGATTAACGCTATGGCCTGTCTGCCTTAGTAGAAGCGGTCACAGCTAGGAGCACACCAGTACAGCAGTCCGTGAATTCGTTCACATGTTTTACATAAGAAATGGACGCCAGCCTTTGCACATTACCTGCATATTCTTTCTCTGCGCAGGGCCACACATCTCACCAAATTTATGCCCAGCCGAAAAGATAATGTTAACTTAAAAGACAGTGGATGCGAGCCAGTTGGTAAGAATCCATGATGTAAAACAGCGCGTCAAAGACGACCGACGAGAAAGAACACAGGACTAGCGCTGACTGCCAACTGATGGTTTATTGAAAAAACACGCAAATATACACAAAAACGGAAAACGGGGAAGGGAAACAAATGAGAGCTTCTAGCAGCGCATGCGTCCAGCGTCACATTACCGTTTAGTCATAGGTGATGTAGCTACGTAGATAGCAGCATTCATTGTCTTTTAGATTAATAGACGGTTCACTTACACATGCTTCATCTTTACATTTCATCACGAAAGCCTCGTAGATTTCACGTGCAGTCTGGTCCTTGTATAATGTTAACTTAATATAATGAAGCTTTGGGCTAGTCGATATTGCATATTCAAAAGGAAACAGCGCGACTTTCTCACACTGGGACAAAAGAAACGACTCCGACAAGTACTGGAGCTTGTCGTTCAGCGCTGAGCATTTCTTCGTGTCACAACGTTAACTTTGTCCCGATGTAGAAAAATCACGCTGTTACCTTTTCAATGAACAATGTGAACATTGCATCTATATCAATGCAAAGCCCTGTTTTTTTTTTCTACAGAAAGACGCGCTGTAATCTCTCATCCAAACAGAGTTGGCATTACATCCGTGGGAAGGATTTCCAAAAATTTCATCGTTGAAACAACACTTTTGCACAGACATCAGAACTTTACATTGTTTCTGACGAATCTGTCAATTGTAGGGATCAATTTTTAGGGATCTATAGTCTATCAAGACTGAAAAATGCTCAGAGAACGATTTAGATAAGCGTATGAAGTAACTGTTGCTGAGGACGATTACTTGATTTTCTGTAGCAGTCACGAACTTCAATTTGTGGTTAACAATTAAAGTAAGAGGGGGGGTCGAAGTTTAGTAAAATTTGTCTCAAAATGGCGTAATACGACTTCTGGATGTATAATTAATGTTTTATGAGGCGCACGTACACTGGTAGTACTCCTCTAGATCTTCAATGCTGATGCTAAACTTCTAATCGAAGCATTCTACGATGGTAACAATAACAATTACCACCTCATTCCTTAAGCCCTCTCTCAAAAAAAATATGTGTGCACAAATTGAGCGCCCAGTTTACCGCAGACCTTACGCGCAGGCCCGTAGCCAGAAATTTTTTTCGGGGGGGGGGGGGGGGGGGGCACCTGTTGAAAACCTTGAAAACCCCCTATTTTTACTATTTTTTCTCCGTAAAACACCCCCCTCAAGCCGAGTTTCGGGGGGGGGGGGGGCCCGGGCCCCTAGGGCCCCCCCCTCCCCCTACAGGGCCTGCTTACGCGTATGTTTGAGGTAGGCTATCCTCTTGTTGCAGCAGCCATTGTGGCTGAACGCTTTCTTCAAGTCCGAAGAAGGTTGTGGAAAGCAATCGTAAGAAGAAGCGAGAAGTTGCTATCCCACACCTCCTTTCCTTATCGTACAGGCTAAAGAAAGTAGGAAATAGATACAGTTGCTAATGAAACAGGTACGATACGGACTGCCATGCACAGAAAGAGTGAGCTGCTAGAAGACAGAAGGCGGACTGATATTTGTTTCACAAAGCACTCCCGCAAATTAAGACTGAAGTAATGGTGTGACTTAGAAAGTTTCTTTGAATTGCGGCCACTTGTACAAGGCCACTATGTTGGCAATGGTACTTTAGAGGTTATAATAAACCACATATCCATGGGATGGTGCATCAATTGAAAATCGGTTCATCGTTCAATCTTTCTTTACGATGTTGTGAGTGTGAATGCACGCCGGAATTAAAGGCATTCGCAGTGTTTTACATGCGCAATAGTGAAGAAATGTGTTGAAAAGTTGAGGCCTGGCATATCGTTAGTAGTGGAGGAGCCTGCGTGAGGTAACCTTCGAAAGACTAACGAAAAGAAATGAAATGGTTGAACAGCTATCTCTCGTTTTGAACCGCATGTGCACTTGATTGCGGGGTGACCATACCAGCGCAAGTGCAGACAAGATTTTGTGTCTACGTTTTTTTTTATCTAATGCAGTGCTCCCTTTCAGTTGATAATCTGACATTTGTTTTGTCTTGTTCTGTCTATTGCACCCCTGTTTGAATGCCTCACCTTTTAAGATGAAGTTTCAGGTGAAGAAAACTCGCGAAAGTGGACTGGACACCATGGATCCTCTAGAGCTATGCGCCATTTGAATTGACCACATGAAGCCTTTAACCGAGACTTTAGTGGTCCGCACAGTCGCTCATCACCAGAAGCGCTTGTTAGAGGCAACTAACTTCTTGTGACACTTCGAAATTTCTCTGGTGGAACAACCTAGTAGAGAGAAAGCACTTATTAGCCGTATGGAGCTAAGTTGGCCTGTGGTAAGTCCTGTGGCCGGCTAAAGTGCTTGTTTAAAAATCGGGTTCTTGTGTGAAGGTGAGGATAACACTTGAACATTGTAATTAGGCAATTTAAAACTATTTTATAATGTGTAGAGTTGAGATTCAGCCATTTATCAATAATAATAATAAATGTTGGGATTGAACATCCCAAAACCACGATATGAATATGAGGGACGCCGTAGTGGAGGGCTCCGTAAATTTCGACCACCTGTGGTTACTTAACGTGCACCTAAATATAAGTACGCGGGCTTCAAGCATTTTCGCCTCCATCGAAAATGAGGCTGCCATGGCCCTGATACGATTCCCTGACTTGCGGGTCAACAGTCGAGCACTATAACCACTAGAGCACAACGGCTCGTTCAGCCAATTTGAAGAGAAGTTGAAGCAGTGTAGGGAGAAAAATTTAGAAATTATGCTACCAATTCAATCACAGGAGCTGTGTGGAAGAAAACAAATCATCGGTATACAGGCGAGATCAAACATACGGCAAGTTGCATTTACGAGGTTATGATCATGTTCATACCCTGAACAGGAAAATGTTTAGTCTTGAATAGCCAAGTGGGTTTCTTTTTTCCCAACCTAACACAGAGTGGACGGCATATTTTTCGTGAATTCAAAGAAAAAAAACCTCCCGCTTATAAATTACTGCAGACATAAAGAATGCAAATTTTTCATAAACCTCCATAAGCCGTTTTGTGAAAGGTAGTGTCATTTCGCTTTGAAATTTCGCGCCACATAGGCGTGGGCCACACGCACACACAACACACGACTCTACACCTGGACGGGCTTCTTTTTAGCTTAATTAATGAGTAAAAATAAGTAATTCGAATCACAAATTGTCTGCTTATAGGAAATTCGGACTTTAAACACACATAAAAGCTAGACGCGATGGCAGGCATCAATGATTTGTTTTGAAATCAAGCTTCGCGCAACGTAGGCGTGTGCCACACACGTGACAACACACCAGGACACACTCAGCTTAACATGAAAAACAGTGCGCAAATCAATATGCTTCAGAATAATACTTCCAAGAGCAGAATGTCGAATGCGTTCCGAGACTGCATGACTCACTCTGGTGGTGCAAAATATCTGCGCGTTGCTCGCAGACGCGCCCGCCGGGATGCCCCCCGTAACTAGAACTCACTAGCGCGCCGGCATATCCCTCTCCGCGAGACGCGCGGAAGAAAAGGCATCGGGCCAGATTCGGTGAGATGGAGCAGCCACGATGCCCTTTCAGACGCGAGAAGAAAAAGCCCCCCACCTCCCCGAAGGGAAATCGTGAGAAAATGCGAATGCATTTCGCGCGCGCTTCACTCCATTTATATATGGTGGTTGTGGTTCGAAGAAGGAAAAGGCACCTAATTTCTGCAGGCCGGTCGGGAGCACGGCGCAGCGCCTTTTTTTTTGCTTTTTCTTGTTTTTTTTAATTAATTTATTTAATTATTAATTTATTTTATTGATACCGGGTGCTTAACGAAGTAGGCCTCAAGCGCATACAAGAAGAGTTTCAGATGCGCCTTATATATGCGACATTCATTCTCTGTACCTGCTTTCTTGGTTTATCGGAGTGTTGCCGCCACCTACAAGCAGAAGAGAAGTACTGCATTATGACACTTACTAGCACCGACAGAGCACTCTTGAATACTCTCAGCACTACGGTACGACGCCTTTACTCTATCTCACAACTACCTTGCAGCACTGTCAAAGTTGCAAGGTGTACACAGGCAGTATCCTTGGGCAGCACATAATATAGTTTCGGGCGTAATTGTTTCATTATCAACAAGGTACAAGGGTTTTGACTGTGTTTCTTGTGTGACACGTTATATTGATATGTGTTACGTTAGGCCCTTCACGAATGCACTTCGCATTTTATAAAACATGACATGCGGGTAACCGTAATAGCCACCCTAACCGCGATGACGTACATCAACATGGCAGCCCCCGGAGAGCCCAGAACATCTGCTTCCAACCAAATTCGTGCTTGTTACTGACCTCTGCCCGGAGAGCAACAAATAAGTGGTATAATCTGTCATCGCTTAGTCTCATCTAAAGCTGAGCGCAAAGCATCAGGTCTCTTTTTTCGCTATTATTTAGATCGCTCGTTTGTTTTGACCCTGCTAGCACTACCAAGGTGGTGCCGAGCGGTAAAAGTGGTTTGATGGCAACTGAACAGATGACACCACATCATTAGCGCCGCTGATGCGTTAACTATACGAAACACCCGGAATGTCTAGATTGTTTTCTGTGCCAATAGTTTGCTATTGCACTCAAGAAGGTTATGTGATGGCCGCTGAAAGGGCGTCGACTGAATCTGCGGAGCGTTTTAGGTCAAACATCGAGTGTTTTCAGAAAGAAGCAAGATTAGTAGCGGTAAGTGCTTTCGGTGTTGTCAAAAAAGAACCCGGTGAAAACGCCAATATGAACTCTGTTAAAAAAGAACCGTGTTCTTCACAAACGCCAGCGAACGTGCCGTGTAGAGTGGGTTTCTGAACATCAAAGAATCGTTTTTCACTTTGCTTTGTAATAAATTAAGTTTCAAGTTAGCGCTCGTTGTGTCCACTCTTTTTCGTTTGTCCTTGTTTTTTGGCGCTTTGAAGTTGTTACAAAAAGGTACTCGAGCCGACGCCAAAAAGACGACGAGCAGACGATGCGACGCGGATGAACACGTCTTGAGGGGCTTTCGCCTTTCCTATTGGCTAACAAGCCGTGCAGCTTCCACAGTGCTGCAAGGTACCTCTGAGATGTAGTATAGATGTCATCATTCGAAGGGACGCTCAAATCAAAGCGCTCTACCAACGCCATCTAGGTGGCGTTGGCCCTACTTAGCACAGCGGAGCGTAGCCTCCGCAATGAGCTCCAAAAGCGTTTCTGGAGCCAACGTCGAAGGCCACGAGTGATTTGAGCCGGTGACGACGAAGTTACGTGCTTTGTATTTCGCGTTGTGTTAGTGTGTCAGTTATGTGCTTGTGTTTCGCGTTGTGCTGTCGTGTGCAGCTCCCATATGCACCAACGCTGTTTCTCCGCCGTCTACTGATACGAGTGCGAGGGCCCCCGACTACGTAGGGTGCCTTGATGCGCTCTTTGTACGACTACGAGAACTGCAGCGCCGCCGATAGACAGCGGCGTCGACGGGCGAATGTAGCGCAAGTTAGTGTTGTGCAGCGAGTGAAACGCCAGAGGGGAGCAGCCTTCGCGCGTTCGCTGCTCAAGCTGAGAACTCTTCTTCTCGCATTACCGAAGTTGAGCGCATCGTGGCCCAACTGGCTGCCATAAACACACCGGAGCTATTGGAGGGAAACAGCGCGAAAGACCAGGCAGAGAAAGACACATACCACAGTGTTGACTTACAACAAACGTTTATTCGTCAAACCACGCATTTGAAAACTTGCCCGGTGAAAACAAAAAGAAGAAACAAAATATGACAAGTCGAAGATAAATCAACTATCAGCATCATCACAGAAAAGCATGCTCATTTCACATGCAGTCATTTTGATAGAAAAACAACCTCCTTTTCTGTAAAGGCAACGGAAGGCCTGCTCACGCATGCGCCACCAAGCCTAGCTATTTCCATGGCTGCCAGTATTTCACGTGTAAACTGGTCACGATGGAGCTACACAACCGCACATAGATGAAACTCAAGGACGCACCCAATAATAATAATATTAATAATAACAATAATCTTATTATTATTATTAATAATAATATTAATAATAATATCTGGGGTTTTACGTCCCAAAACCACGATATGATTGAGAGACGCCATAGTGGAGGGCTCCGGAAATTTCGACCATCTAGTGTGCTCTAACGTGCACTGACATCACCAGTACACGGGCTTCCACACGGGTCGCATGTCGGCTCCACCGAAATGCGACCGCCGCGGCTGCGATCGAAGCCGCGACCTTGAGGACGCACCTACAATCTCGGCAATGAATGCGAAGGTGGTTGGATACCGCTGAAGAAAAGCTGTAGCGTGTTCCTTCGACGCTCATTAAGACACCGGCCAGTTTGGCCCCTATGTAGCGTTTGCCAGAGGACGGTGGTAGAGAATACACCACGCCTTGAACGCATTGAACAAACTTTATTCCGATGCTTAGTCGTGCAGGGGCGGGTTTCTCTAGCTCCAGGGTTTACGGGCCCTACAGCTTCACTGGAGCTGGCTAGCCTGCGTAGAAACAGGCAGAAACCCGCGCCTGCGCGAATAAGCATCGAAATAAGTTTGTTCCATGCGTTGAAGGCGTGGTGTATTCCCTACCACTGTCCTGTGGCAAACGCTACATAGGCCAAACTGGCCGGTGTCTTAATGAGCGTCTGAAGGAACACGCTTATAGCTTTTCTTCGGTGGTGCCTGGCCACTTTGGCATTCATTGCCGAGATTGTGGGGGCGTCCCTGAGTTTCATCGATCTGCGGTTGTGAAGCGTCATCGTGACCAGCTTACACGTGAAATACTGAGTCCCTTGAAATGGCTAGGCTGAGTAACGCATGCGTGAGCAGGCCTTCAGTTGCCTTGTCAGAAAACGAGGTTGTTTTTCTATCAGAATGACTGCACGTGCAATGAGAATGCTTTTCGTTGATGATGCTGATAGTTCATTTATCTTCGACTTGTCATTTTTCACACGAAAGTGTTTTATGCCGGGGTCCATCAAGATTTGAGCGACGTATTTCCGTCACGGAAATGACGTCGAAAAAATACACACGATCAGAAGAAAAAAAGTTCAGTCAACGAGAGTCCAACCTACGACCTCTAGGTCCGCGACAACAGATGCCGGGCACGCTATCCACTGCGCCACTATCACATACATTTCAACCTTTAAAAACAACCATTTTATATCTACCACTGTCCTCTCACAGTGCTCTTGCTAAGAGAAGTAATGCATTACGACCGTGAAGTGCACGATTACTTTCTTCAAAGCGTTGTTTCTCCGCGTCCGTCCCATTCGGCGTGTTTCGAAGAGTAAACGTGCAATTTTGCCGACGCATTAACACACTGCCAGGTGGCGCCCTTACCCCTAGCATCCACGCTCGTAGCATCCGTCCACCTTGGTCCATACCAAAAATAGCTGTGCGACGCGCGAGTGCGTCTCGTGGCCGTAACTCCGCGTCCCTAGCCATGTTCCTAGCTCGCCCCGCGAAAAATCGCAGCCGGCCAACGGGGAAGGCACGACGCGCGTTGCGTTTCCCTCTGGTCTGGAAGCGTTGTTCAATAACTCTAACATGCCGCGAGTAGGCGACCTTAGCCATGTTCGGCGCCCAATCATTGACGCTCTTCTGCCTGTCACACCGCTTTCAATGACTCCGCTCTGAGCGTACAGCTACCACAGGCATCTATGACCACAACGGCTTCTTTAATCATTCATCATAGACGTTAGTCGTCGGGATACAGATGTACCATCAAGCGTCAACGTGGATGCATCCACGTTAAAGGGTGCTATAACTGTCACCACACCAATATACATTGTGCAAGCTCTTTATATCAATGTGCAGTAAACATTCGACTGCTTCTGTAAGGCACGTTACACTTTCGTGTTATACCGATTCCTATGACGGAGGGATCAACCATGTTTTTTGTTTATTCTTTTCGTTTTCAACTGCGCAGGTATATAATGCATGGTTTGACGAAAAAAAACTGTTGTTGCAAGTCAGCGCTGTTGTATGTGGCTTTCTCTGCCTGGTCTTTCTTCTTTCGCGCTCTTTACCTCCAATATGTCATCGTACCAACACGCCCAAGCAACCACTTTAGACAGAACGAAGGAGGACCGAAATGATCGTACCTTCGCCCAAGTGATCCACCAGCAGGACGCTGCTCGCCAGCACGACGCCGCATACCAAGCAAATCCACAGGCTGGTCGCCGGCCCGTAGGTAATGCACCATACGATGCAGCGGACCGTCAGGTCACAAAACCATTTAGTGCAAACCCGTTCGGTTTCGCTTGCGCGGTTTTCGAACCCCTGCGGTGCATGTGTGATTTCCGCGTTGCTCCGCTGCGTGCAATGCAGTCTCTCCGGAAAATGTATCCTGGTCCAGTGTTGCCATCGATGGGCGTGAGAAATCCGCTAGATTCCGCTATATTCTAAAACATATCCGCTAAATTTCCCGCTAATACTTATTTTATTAAAAAGAAACAGTGAAATTTCGTATCACAGAAACCTTTATCATTCTTAAAGGCTCCCCAAAACTATGGGAGCTAAACAAACATATAAAAGAGTCTTCGAAAGAATGTACTATAGAATGCTAGAGGATTCAGTGCTACGGCTGTCGTCAACCTCATCATAAATGAGGCTAGAAGTTACAAATGTTCACTAAGGTTGGGCGTTGGGCTAGTTGGTGCAGCATAATTTCAATGTTTCACAGCGCAGCAGGGCGATTTTCTCCACTGGCTTTCGACGTTGCGATTCCGAGGGCACTGGCATTGCTTCCAGCAGATGAATCAATGGCTCCGTCATGACGCAAAAAAATATTTTGACCGACAAAGCGATGTCTTCTGGAGAACTGTGATGAAGAGAAGTCGCTGCCTGATTTGATCAACTAGCGTGGTAATAAACCTTATGCATCTTTCTCGCATGACAGCTTCATCTCCGAGAGAAAACTGCCGGTCTTCTCAGCCTTCATGCTGTCAACGTACGTTTCAAAGTAGCAGCCCAGATATAGGTTGGGGTTAAAGTGGTTCTCACGTCTGGACATCTGAACGTCCGCCTTCTCGATCGGAATCACGCTTTTATTAAGCAAGCTTGAAAGTAAAGTCATGATGTCTTTCGGCAGCTTTGTTTGATCCACATCTATCGCCTCGAATGCCTTGTTAACCTATGAACATCTGTGAGCAGTACGTAGTCAGGGGTGGCACACCGGGCACGTGCCCCCCCCCCCCCCCCCGAAATTTTTTTCTCCATAGCATACAGAGCGAAAAATGACCATTTCAAAGAGGTGCCCCCTCCGAAATCAAAAAGGTGCCCCCTACCCCCCCCCCCCCCCCCGAAAAAAAAATTGCTGCCTACGCCCCTGTCTGTCAGAATCGGTCTCAAAAAAAAAAAAGAAAGTACCCGGGATTGATCTGGTTCTCGTACATACCCTATAGCACTTCTGCCCCGTAGCACTTTTCGTTGCGCCTCGCCATCTCCAACTGCATCTTCAATTCGGCCCACTGGTCTACGATCCTTGAAATAGCTCTTTCGACGAGGAATAGCCACCGCGTCCTGCACTCTCGCAAAATTTTCAGTGGTTAATCGCCACAATTCATCAGACCGTGGAACTTCTTGTATGCAATTTACCGGGGCAGGGGATCTCGCAAACCAGCGGTACGTTTCGCTGATTAGGTATTCTAAGTTTCTCGGCAGCGCTTCCAACGATTTTGAATCAGTGCACCGCGTGAGGCATCCGCCAGAAATCCGCTATGTATGAAAATGGCCCGTCAAAAAAATCCGCTAGCCGCTAGACAAACTTTTTTCCCGTCAGAATCAAATAAAATCCGCCAGATTTAGCGGAAAATCCGCTAAATTGGCATCACTGTCTCGGTCACGAGTCGTTGCTTGTCGTGATGGAGAAGAAGTGTGACCAGGTGTCAAGATGGGCGAGTCTAAGGGGGCTGTAGCCACTATACACCAAGATACATTATATACCAAATATTTTGCAATAAAAATTCCACTACTTCTCTGAAGACACGTTTCACTTTCGTGTGTTACACCGACTCCTATATCAAAGGGTTCAGCCACATTTTCCCCCCGAAATAAAGTCGGTGATTTAGCGATCGCCTTGTGCACTATGTTCTTCCTGTCTTTTCAGCAGTCCTTTCATTTCCCCTTCTGTGCTAAAAAATGTTTTTGTTTTTATTCTTGGGTTTATCTTGGACGTGCTTTCGCCAAACTAAATTTGAAATTTTGCGCACCACTTGTCCCACCTTTTTTTTTCTCAGCCCTTTGTGCATATCGCTCAGTGCAACTACATTAAAAACGAAATCGACGACATGCATCCGATGCGACCACTGTAAAATCCGAAGACTTCTAAAATGAACCGGCTTTCAAAGACAATACGCCTTCAGAGATGGAGCAGCGCATCCACGCTACCATTTTGGGACCTCTTTCGCCACTCCGTACACGAGAACCCGCGCCTTAACAACGTCGATCGTTTCCCCTACCTCCGGTCTCTTCTAGACGGCCCTGCGGCAAAGGCTATTGCAGGCATACTTACAACGGAGAACAGTTACGAGGACGCCGTTTCCATATTAAAGGAGCGGTCTGGAGACGTGCGAATTAATGAGCAGAAACACCTCGGAAACCTTCGCACTCTACGGACCGTCACTAGGTCGGCGAACGCTGTTGCCCCTCAGAAGCCTCTACGACTTTGTGCAAGTAAACATAAGGGGACCTGAAAGGCCTCGGCGTCTCGGAGTCGAACTACGCTGCCATGCTGTGCGAGGTGCAGATGAAGTCGATTCCGCAAGGCATAATGGTGGAATATTACCGACGGCGGCGACTTGAAGCGTCAAGTGCGGACAACCCCCCTGAGCTCGGAAGAAGAACTTCTGCAACTGCTCAAGTACCTTCGCATCGAAGTCGAGTGCAGGGAACTGACCACTTACCAGCGACGGGTTACGTACATCAGTGAACAGCAGACCTCCGGCAGCCGTCAGAATCAGGTGACAGCATCAGCTGCAGTCCTCTATAACAGTGCCTTAACGAATGAGGAGACGTGCCTTTTTCTGCCAGAAGTCACATCCAACGCTGGAATGCGACGCATCGATTCCTGACTCGGAGAAAAAGCGTCTTCTGTCAACATCTGGCTGCTGTCGACGTAAGGTGAGCTGCTCGCATTGCCAAGGAAGACACGCTTCTTCGATGTGTTCTAGAGAGCTGGCTAAAGCTGCTCAAATAATGACGTCCCCGCAACATGCAACGAGCAGTACTTCCATGTACGCTGCGTCAGATGGAAATAGGCAGAGCAGCCTTGATACTACACTAATGCAAACATTCAGAGGATGGATGAAAGGCGGAAAGGGTTCCTGCTATATAAGAGGTATTCTGGATAAAAGTATCCAGCGCACTTTCATTACAGAAGAAGTTTACAGAAAAAATGAACCTCAAGGTGCTAGGAGAAGTTGACGTTACCGTCGATGTGTTTGGAAACAAACGTGGAGGTCGAAGTGCGCTTCGAAGACTAGTTCAAATAACCTTACAGAGCCAGTACAATAAGGCGCAGCATGTCATTGAAGCAATAGAAATAGAGCACATCTGTGAAGCCGTCGTTGAAGTACCCAAAGACCACGAATTAAAAAAAGGGTTACAGAATCGCGGTGAACGATTGGCTGACGCACTTTGCTTTTCGCACATTGCTCAAGAAGAAGGCATTAGTTTATTAATTGGCTCAGACCAGTTGTGGAAGATCCTTAGAAGAGACGTCACTTGGCATCTGTGATGTGCGCGTGAAGTACTCATAGGGCCGGTGCTGATGTGCGCGAAAGACCTGCAGTGCTCCTGCATGATGTGCGGCAGAAGACGACGAGGACAATGGCGCACGTACAAGAATGCGCCATGGTGGTGAGCTTGGGAGGCGTAGAAGAAGAAGGGAAGAAAAGGGAGACGGTCTTGGGTGTTCGGCGCGGTCAGGGTGACCGGGCCCGAGTGTCGGCGCTCTGGGGCGCGGTCCACGCGTTGCTGCTACGGGCTCAACGTGGCCGCTGACGTCCCCTGTCTCCAAGGCTTTTCTTCAGCAGGGCTCAAAAAGCCATCGGTGGCCTTTTCAAGACCAGCCTTTGCATTCGTCTCTTTGCTCGCCACCTCGCACCGCCCTGCACGTCCGACTCCCCGACGGGTGAGCCTGTGTCGGCCTATAGACTCACTTTATGCTAGGATGCTTAGCTCATGAGGAACTTTTGACAGTGCATTCTTCTTCTTTGTTTGCCTTGTTTGCTGTGTGCGTGTGTGTTTGTTTTTGTTCCCGTGTTTTCATAAATTGTCGTTTGAAAGCTGCAAACAGCCTCACCATTTTATAACGGTCGTTGTTGTCACCGGCGCAACGTACTCCGTCTTATCTAAAATAATCCAAGAACCTCATCACAACATCACGATCGCAAAGGCCTTCTTTCCCTATGAAACTGCACTGGGTTGGACATTCCAAGGACCCTTAAACGATGAAACCATTCATCCGCACAGAAATGCAAACGTTTGTGTACTTCGGATGCATTGCTGCATGAATGACGATCTGATGCAGGAACGCGTACGCTCAGAGCTGAGAAAATTGTGCCAGCTTGGAAAGCTTAGGGAGCAAAGATGGACATGACCCTTTCTCCCATGATAAGAAGGTTTTCAAAGCTTACAATGAAACCACTGAGTATCGCGATCAAAGATACGAAGTCTGCCTGCCTTGCAAGGATCTGCCATCAGACGTGCAGGATAATCGTGCGGTAGCAGTGAAAACAACTTCGCTACGCTAGAAAAAAAAAACCCCGCGGACCTAGTTTCCCGAGGCGCTTCGATCTCGTCCTGCCTCCAGGCAGGAAGGCGTCCAGAATTCGGGAATCGCACCCCTTTCTTGCCGAGGAGGATGGTTTGCTGAGAAGTCAAACAAGACTTCGGAACGTCGTGTACCACGAAGGCATCAAACACCCGATCGGGCTTCCCGGTGACCACATCGCTACTGAACTCATCGCAACGGGCTTGCACCGGACGCTTCTTTACGCGGGAGTCCACACAATCATCGCAGAACTCCAAGAGTGCTTCTGGGTGACGAAGGCGAAGCATTGTGTGAAAAGAGTGATCGGGAGAATAATTGGTGCGCGCGATCCTATGGCGGCGCTACCTGCTGACCGAGTGAATGTGGCAAAACCGTTTGACGTTACTAGTATTGATGAAGGCAATATCGTCATAGTGCGCGATCATGGCTTGACCACGAACTGTTGGAAACTCGCACGTGTTCTGAAGAACGCTACGGGAACCGACCGCATTGTGCGTGCCTGTCGACTAAAGCTAGCAGACGGCAGAGTAGTAACGCGGCCTCTACAGCATTTGTGTTTCCTTGAAATACCCCCGTAGCAATTCGTGGGCCGGGAGTGTTAAGAGCAGGAACATATCGCGTGCTAGAGGAAGAGAAAAACGAGGAAGGGCGCGTGGCACGAGGATCATTGTCTTTTTTGTTTTTTGTTTTTTGTCACTGGACTAAACGGCAGCGTGAATGCGCTGCTCCATCTCTGAAGGCGTATTGTCTTTGAAAGCCGGGTATCTTAGAAGTCTTCGGATTTTACAACCACTTCGTATGGTTCAGTATCTCCTGCGGAGACAATTTCTTCCGGCTCCCCACGATAACTCCAAAGAGTAAACGAGGCCTGCACAGCTAGTGACGTCCTGCAGAATGTATGGCGGTTCAACGTATACAGCAGCGACAGCCGCGCCACAGCCAGTGCGGCCCGCCCCAGCAAATCTGAGGAGCGCCTCCCGATGCCAAGTGATGGGCTCGAGCGCGAGGGGAGCTAGCGCGAGCTAGATAAGGAAGCCCTCGAATAGAACAGCTTGCCTGAGGAACTCTGTTGTCTTTGTCTCTCTGCATCATGAACGATATATATATATATATATATATATATATTATGAGGTCTTGGTTTGGACGACCTTTATTTGCCCGAGAACCCGGCAGCGAACAGCTAGGCTGAACCCAACACGATGATGATGATACACGACGACGATGATGCACGCCCGAACGAATTATGATGATGATAATGTACAGATGAAGAGGATGGGTCTAATAAATGCCCACACTAATTCCCCCCCACGTGAAAGCGGCCAGCCTGGCCGCTGCAGGTCAAGGTGACGAGGAACGTCGCAGGAAGGGCTTCATGCGGGAGACGTGGACAACCTCAGTAGTTCGATAACGGCGGTCCGCTGGGGCTACAAGTGGCGTCACGCGATAGTTCACGGGTGAAGTCTGCTCGAGAACTGTGTAAGGCCCGATAAACCGTGGCTGAAATTTATCACACAAACCAGGTGTGCGAACAGGCGTCAAGAGCAGCACCTCGTCACCAGGGAGGAAGGATACAGCACGATGTGACTCATCATAAATAATCTTCCTGTCTTGCTGTCGGGCTTCCGTATTCATGCGAGCACGTTGTCGACACTGGGCGACTCGTGAAGCGTATTCCTCGGAAGAGGATGGAGCTGAATTTACGTTGAACGCAAGGAAAGAAGCGTCCAGCAAGGTGGTAGGAGAACGTCCGTAAACCAGGTAAAACGGTGAGTAGCCGGTTGTCCGCTGAATGGCTGTGTTATAGGCGAAAGTGACGAAGGGTAGAATCACGTCCCAGTTTTTGTGGTCTGGTGTAATATAGGCGGCGATCATATCGGCAAGAGTGCGATGAAATCGCTCGGTCAGGCCGTTAGTCTGGGGGGTGATAACTTGAAGTGGTCTTGTGAGTGGTGCCGGAGGCGCGCAGAAGTTCGGTCACTAGTTGAGAGAGGAAGGCCTTGCCACGGTCACTGATCAGAACACGTGGAGCGCCATGGCGCAGTATAATGGCTTGGAGAATGAAATCGGCAATTTCAGAAGATGAACCAGTAGTAAGAGATGCTGTCTCGGCGTAGCGTGTCAAATGATCAACAGCTGTCACGATCCACCGGTTGCCAGCGGAAGTGGCTGGTAGGGGGCCATAAAGATCGACTCCTACTACTTCAAATGGTGTTGCTGGGCACGGAAGAGGCTGTAGTGCCCCGGCGGGAGCCGACGTCGGGAGTTTTCGATATTGGCAGATAGTGCAGGAGCCAACGTACCCGGCTACGCTAGTGGTAATGCCAGGCCAATAAAAACGACTTCGAATGCGGTCGTAGGTTTTATGATAACCAAGGTGACCTGCAGTCGGATCATCATGAAACGCTCTGAGGACTTGAGAGCGAAGAGAGCGGGGTAGAACGGGAACCCAGCGCTGACCGTCGGGATGGTAAATTCGGCGGTACAGCACGGAGTTGTCCAGCTTAAATTGCGAGAGTTGGCGACGGAGCCTCGCGTTAGGTGGACGGGAAGTGCCAGCGAGGGGAGTCTATGATCCGCCGACAGTACGGGTCAGCCAGCTGGCGATAAGGAAAGTCTTGCTCGTCGTCCGAGGGCAGCTGGTCTATAGAGGCCAGAGAGGGAACTGACGTAGAAGTGGACGCCGAGTGTTTGTCGTGCAAAGCGGTGGGGGAAACGCCGAGCGGTGCCGTAGGTAGTGGGCAGCGAGAAAGAGCGTCGGCGTCTCGATGCTTTTTGCCAGACTTGTAGATTATGTCGAACTCGTACTCTTGAAGTCGCAGAATCCAGCGGCCGAGGCGACCCGACAAGTTCTTGAGTGTGGAAAGCCAGCATAACGCGTGGTGGTCGGTTACAATGGTAAAATGGCGGCCGTGGAGATAGGGACGAAACTTCTGCACAGACCAAATGACGGCCAGGCACTCTTGCTCGGTGATCGTGTAGTTCCTCTCGGCTCTGGAGAGTACGCGGCTGGCGTAAGCAACGACTCGCTCTCGCGAAGAGTTGTCGCGTTGCAGGAGAACGGCGCCTAAACCGTGGCCGCTAGCATCTGTGTGCAGAAGAGTCGGTGCGTCCTCGTCAAAATGTGAAAGTACCGGGTCGGTCGTGAGGGCCCTCTTCAACATGGCAAAAGCCGATTCACATTCCTCAGACCACTCAAACGGCGTGCCGGAAGCAAGTAGCTTGTGAAGTGGTGCCGCTATGGAGGCAAAGTGTCGTATAAATCGCCGAAAGTACGAGGCGAGACCAAGAAAACTTCGCAAGTCTTTGGGCTTTTTCAGGGCGAGGGAAGCGAAGCACCGCAGCAGTTTTCTCAGGGTCAGGGCGAATTCCGTCCTTGCTCACGACATGACCAAGGACCTTAATGGATTTGCTGGCGAAGTGACATTTCTTGGTGTTAATTTGAAGACCAGCGCCCGCAAGACACGTCAGGACTTCATCCAAGCGTTGCAGGTGTTGAGGGAACGTGGATGAAAAAACAACAATGTCGTCTAGATAGCATAGACAAGTCTTCCATTTCAGACCACGTAGCACAGTGTCGATCATGCGCTCAAAAGTCGCGGGCGCATTGCATAGGCCGAAAGGCATAACGTTGAATTCGTATAGGCCATCCGGTGTTGCAAATGCTGTTTTTTCTTTGTCTTCTTCGTGCATGGGGATTTGCCAATAGCCGGAACGCAAGTCGAGGCTCGAAAAGTATTCCGCACCTTGTAAGGAATCAAGGGCGTCGTCAATGCGTGGCATGGGGTATACGTCCTTTCTAGTGATCTTATTGAGCGCCCGGTAATCGACGCAAAATCGTACAGAGCCATCTTTCTTCCGCACCAGAACAACGGGAGACGACCAAGGACTGGCTGAGGGGCGGATTATCTCCCGTTGCAGCATGTCGGCTACGTTTTCTTCTATGACCTTTATCTCTGCTAGAGACACGCGGTACGGGCGGCGGTGCACAATAGATGTTCCGTCGGTCTGAATACGATGTGCTGCGGCGGTAGTTTGGCCCAAGGTCGACGAGTAGGCATCAAAAGAGTTTGCGTGCTTTTTCAGCAAAGCAAGCAGCTGCTGCTTCTGAGAATCTGTCAAGTCACTGCTGATGGCTGCGGTAAGGGTGGAGGAACAAGTATGATCAGGAGAATGGCCTTTAGAGGAGACAGGGGTAAGAGGCACGATGCATACAGGCTTGAGATCGGCAACGCAGGCCACCGTGGTGCCCTGCGGAAGCAGAATTTTATCTGATGTTGCGTTCATAGCGGCGATGACAGCTGATCCATTGTCGAAGCGAACCACACCTGATGCAAAAGCTATGCCTTTAGTGAGGCAACGGGGTGAGGGGGCGACGAATACGTCACCAGTGTCAATGTCGTTGGACACAACTGTTAAAAATCGCTGTTCACGTGGTGGTAGCTCGGTGTCTGCAGCAGTGATGAGGCGAAGTGGCTTGTAAATTTCGTCGCCGAGCGAGTAGTCCGTGTCGGTAAGGTGGACGACACGTTGTCCACAACAAATAGCCGCGGAAGCGGACGAAAGAAAAATCCCATCCTAAAATGAGTTGGTGGGAGCGCGGGGACAGCACGGCGAACTCAATGTGGTGAAGAATATCGTCGATTATCACGCGGGCGGTACAGAGAGCGGAAGGGCGAATTGTAGTACCCTGGGCTGTAACCAGCGTAGGTCCATCGTATGGCGTCATGACTTTTCTGAGACGGGCACACAAATCAGCACGAATAACGGAAAACGAAGCACCAGTGTCCACCAAAGCATCGATGTGCAGTCCTTCAACCGTAACAGAAATCATATTGCAAGGGCGCGCTGGAGGAATTTCAGTCCGGGATTTGAATGCAGTTTTTCCTCCGAAAACTGCATCGCTTAGTTTTCCGGAGGATGGTCAGAGGTGAGGGAGGCAGGCCGAAGCGGAGACGAGGAGCGACGGTAGGGCGAAAGTGAACGGCGTCTGGTTGGGCGATGACTATTGCGCAGGTCCCGCGATGCAGGCGGAGACGGAGACCGACGCGGAGGTGACGAAGAACGGCGGCCCTGGTAGAAGGCTCCTCCGGTTAAGTCACGTTCGCTCATGTCGTACCCTCGACGGTCGTCTTGCTGGCGCCTGCGGCAGAAGCGTGAAATGTGGCCGCGATAACCGCAATAATAGCACGTGGGACGAGACGATCGCCAAGGAGGGTAGTAGCTGGCTTGAGGTGCACCGGGAGAGAGCGCAGTCAGATGTGCAGACGAGGGATCAAACGGCGGTGACGGGAAGCTCGCGGGGGGCGCGGCAGCAACCGACGCGTATGTTGGCGGTGGTATCGTCGAGTTGACGGTGCCTGAAGGCGCGGCGGCAACTTGCGCGAATGTTGGTGGGAGACGAGAGGCAGCGGGCTGCAGGTGCGCCGTGTGCGTCAAGGACGTGAGCTCCTCCCTGATAACATCACGCAACGCCGTTCTAGAAGGCTGATTGGAAGATATTGGAGGCAGGGAGAATCCCATTGATTGCAATTCTTCGCGGATGAGCGCCCTAATCATGCCTCGTAGGGCTGGGTCCGCCGTAGGGCTGGGTCCGCGTCGCTGTCCGGTTGTAGGCGAACTGACTCGAGTTCGTCGAGGCGCTGACACGTTGTCACAACGTCAGCAACGGTAGCCGGATTCTTGATGACCAGCGCAATGAATGCGACAGTTGCGATCCCCTTGAGAATGTGGCGTACCCTGTCCGATTCTGGCATTGAAGCATCGACACGGCGGCAGAGCGCAAGAACATCCTCGATGTAGGATGTGTATGGCTCGCCGAGATGTTGTTTCCGAGCCTCGAGGGTTTTCTTGGCGAGAGCCGAACGAACGGCCGGAGTGCCAAACACATGGCGAAGCTTTTCTTTGAACGTAGCCCAGTCGGGGATGTCAACCAGGTGGTTGAAGAACCACGTCTTCGCCACACCCGTAAGGTAGAAGGAGACGTAAGTCAGTTTATGGGGGCCGTCCCACCGATTAGCAGCACCGACACGCTCGAAGTCGTCCAGCCAGTCCTCGACATCTTCTCCGCGCATACCAGCGAAGAGATGGGGCTCACGTTGGTGGGTGTTGACGACGTGAGACGGCGTGGCTGGCGGCGCCGGAGTAGAGACGGCTGCAGCGCCGACCTGGTCGTGCTGTGACATATTGCCGAACAGCTGGCACAAACGGCGACCTGAGCGAAGCTCCAGGGGGTAGAGTGGGCGTGTAAAGTGGGTAGAGTGGGCGTGTAGAGTGAGAGGGGGTAGAGTGGGCGTGGATCCCAGAGCAACCTCCACCACGTATGAGGTCTTGGTTTGGACGACCTTTATTTGCCCGAGAACCCGGCAGCGAACAGCTAGGCTGAACCCAACACGATGATGATGATACACGACGACGATGATGCACGCCCGAACGAATTATGATGATGATAATGTACAGATGAAGAGGATGGGTCTAATAAATGCCCACAATATATATATATATATATATATATATATATATATATATATATATATATATATATATATATTTATATATATATATATGTGTGTGTGTGTGTGTGTGCGCGCGCGCGCGTGTAGTTCCTAGTTTTGATAGTCTTTGTTGAATGTGCATTGGTAGATTGCTAAGGATAGGTTACATAAATGACTCATTATACCTCGCTTGAAAGTTTATTACAGATATACTCGATACATTTTCGGCATGTATACGAAGGGACACACACCTATATATATATATATATATATATATATATATATATATATATATATATTGTGAGGAATCACACACAGAGACAGCACCCGTTCCTGGGCCGGCTGTTCTATATTGTACCTCGTCTTCCTCTGTTTCGCCCCAGCTGCCCGCGCGCCCTAACATCGGTGTCTTTCTTTGTCATAACAATATATGTATATATATATATATATATATATATATATATATATATATATATATATATATATATATCGTTCGTGATGCAGAGAGACAAAGACAACAGAGTTCCTCAGGCAAGCAGATATATATATCTGGCCTGTTACGATTCCTTGCACCTATTTTCTACGAAGCAGTCGTGCCTTGTCTTTTCAAATGTCATGAATCGGGGGATTCCTCTGTCTATTCGTGATATTCCCATGCATTCAAGCCGATGAGGTAAGGCTATCGTACTTCTGGCGATTATTTCAAGTTGAAAAGGCCATATCAAAATAGGCATTGAAGCGTTTAGACATATTGTCGGGGAGGTGGAGCCGCAAATTTTGTTGTGTACACTACGTCTAAAAGACCTGGTGGCAGCGTTTTCGGTTGCAACTGTTACTCCATCAAGCAGCACTTATGAAGTTGGGAAAAATTATGTCACTTGGAATTGGAGGGGCAAAAAAAAAAGAATGGCCAGGGCTACGTAGAACGCGCAGCACAGTCATAGCGAAAGCTGGAAGAGGGGCCTTTCTAGAGCCTTTTTAAACGCTCTCGAAACAACTACAAGCACACTCGCGTGGTACCCACTAGGTGATAATTCATCATAATTTTTGTGTTGTGGGGAAGCGTCCACTGTGCCATCATTCGTCATTCTTCGGAAAAGCACGTAACCGCTACACACTTGTAACGCATTATGTGCACTCTGTTGATGATGTGGCTGAAGAAGATGAAGACCTATACCTGCGGCTTTCGTAATGGATTGGAGCATTGAACGACCCACTCGTTACGCAATTCGAATTGCGTGACGCCTGGTTGTTACTTTATTGTGCTAGAACGCTTTATTACACATGTTAAGAGGATCCCTTACCAGACGTGAAGCCTGCATAGGGTCAGTTTGCAACGCAGTTCCAAGCACCGGGGGAAATATATGTTTTTTTTTGTAATAAGCCAGAAACTATTGAGCATGTGTTTATTGGCTGTAATAATGTCATATTCTTTTGGGACATATTGCAGAGGACCTTAAATATAGATTTACCTCTTAATTCACACGGAATTCGCTTTTTGCGTTTTGAAAGTTCTGTTCAGCATTTGGATGTAATCTTTTTACTTGGTCTACATTCGGTATGGCACGGCACGTTAGCTTTAGACACTGTGATGCTGAAGTATCATCTGTTCAAGAGTGTTTCGTGGAAATTGTTGCCTAAGTATGTGATGTGTATAAGACGACTGACTGTGATGAAGATCTGATATCTTTGTGTGAAGTATTAACGCACAGGAAACGGGTATGATATATAATAGTTTGACTACCTTGACCTGTAGTCGAGAAGGCAATGAAAAAAAAAAGTGACTCAGTGGTACAGTACCGGGCTGCCACGCAGACGGTCCGGGTTCGATTGTCATTCTGTCTTTGGTATATTAGTTTATTCAGTTTTTCTTTATTTCGCGTGGTAGCGATTAGGGACACCGGCGGCGGCGGACACGTACGGCGCAAATACGGCCCTTGTTGTGATCTCATAACAGCTTTCGCTGTAAAAGGTCTACTTCTCCCATTTCGCATTTAGATCTTTGAAATATTAAACTTTTGCTATAAAGGAAACGTAACAGTTATTTTATTGTGTCTTTTTGTACAACGCCTTGAGGGATCCTATTTCAGGGAAAGCTGTTATGAGATCACAACAAGGATGCAATAGTTGGCCGCCGCCGCCTGTCTCCACAACCGCTATCGCGTGAAGTAACAAAAAAAAAACGAAATAAGAAAAAATATCCAGGATGGAACGGGGTTGGAACCTTGGTCCGCTCCGCGCTAGCCCAGTATTTTACCACTAAGCCATGCCATTCCTCGGAAGTCTTGCGCACAAAAACCCTATACAAGCGTTATGTCGGGAAGGAATCGCGGTAACATACGCAATATAACGTGGTAGAAGAGTAAAATAAAAACCAGGCGTCACAGAATGTGAATCATGGAACCAGGCGTCACATAATATGAGTTGCATTACGAGTGGGTCGTTGAATGCTACCAACCGATTACATAGGGCTCAGCCATAATTCTTCATCGTCACCAGCCACCGAATGAATTAATGGAGTGGTGGGTACCTTGCAAACGTACTTGTATTAGTAGCCCCAAGAGAGTTTACAACATGTTCTAGAAGTGGCACTCTTCCACCTTTCGCTGTGATTGTGCTGCGCATTCCGCGCAGGCCTGGCGATTTTTATAGGAGTGGTGGCAGAACATTTATGAACATTTATGAGAGGGAAGCATGCTCGATAAAGCACAGGAACCCTTACGTCACCTGCACTGAGTGTGTCGTCTATTCGATACCGCTGACGTGCAATAAGGTGTACGTAGGCCAAACGGGCAGATGCCTCAACACGAGGCTCACGGAGCACAATTATCACTGCTCCAAAAAAGATGCAGGCCACCTTGCCATACACTGCAGGGACTGCGGCTGCGCACCCATGTTGGGCAACACGAGGGTGGTGTGTAAAGAAAAAGGAAAAAATCGCACGTGAAATTTTAGAAGCGGCAGAAATGTTCGAAAAAAAAGAAGACTGCATTAGCTGTCCATCGGTCGCTCTATCGTCAAAAGAGAGGAAGTTTTTAGGTTTTAACAGGTGATGTGGTATGGTTTGTTTATTTTTTTAGGTTTTTTTTGTTGGTTTTTGGTTGCTCCTATCTTGAATCCTTCCGTTCTTGCATTGTGATTTGATTGCGGCTTCCGGGGTTGTTGCGCTTGAGATTGTCTTGGGTTTTGCTCTTACCAATATGCTATGCGCACGCGCAAAAAGATGCTATTTAAGCAAAGGTGGTTGTCAATAAAGATTAGTTGAAGTTCAGCGCTTGTGTCGTCCTTTTGTGTTTCGTGTATTGTGTCTCAACCCGGTGTGCGCTGCCGTTTTATTGTAATTATGACCAACCAACTAGCCCACAAGTTCATTTTAAGTATGAACCTCTGTTTTTTGCTCTTAATTAGTGGCTGACTCGTCAACAGAGACATCGAAACTCATTTGCCCCATGGCGACACGAATGTTTAAATATATGTTCTTATGTGACGACCGGAGGCAGTATGAGTTTCGATGAGCACTGGGGTCCGTTGGCGTACTCGGTTTACTCGTGAATAAATAGTTTCAGGTGACCGGGTATTCCAGTGACGGCACTCAACACCTTCTGACAAGTTGTCTGAGCTTCTGTTTCGTCTACTGCACTGACCTCTGCGAGTGCCTGTTTTCTGGAGCATCAAACTACCTTGCTCATTTCGTACTGCAAGCCTAACTCGAGTGCCCCGCAGCATGTCCCGAAACATTTTGATTGATATTAGCACCACGTAGCTTTAGGTTCTGTTACCGAGACGTTGAAGAAATCAAGAGTTTGACGAAAGCTCGTCTGGTCGGGAATAATCATGGTCAAAAGGTAAAAGCAAGACGCCGACCAAAAAACACTTGAAAAAATAACACGACGTTTCGGCTCCCGTACGGGGGCCTTGTTCACAAATGAAGCAATGCAGGACTTCATTAACAAAGTGCGCGACCTCAAGCTTGACGATGACGACACTATGGTGTCGTTCGACGTTACGTCCTTGTTCACGTGTGTCCCAATTGACGTTGCTGTCGAATTGTGTTCTACTGCCCTCCAAGACGACGCCTCGCTTCCCGAGAGGACACCATTTGAGGTTCAGGACTTGCGCAAGCTCCTGCAGTTCTGCCTGGAAAACACGTATTTCATTTTCCAAGACTGCTTCTAGAAGCAACTGCAAGGAACGCCCATGGGTGCCTCCCCTCTCGGTAACTGCTGCAAACTTAACGATGGAATCAGTGGAACGCCGGGCTATCGCAGCATTCATGGCCCAACCAAGAATTTTTATTCGGTATGTGGATGACTGTTTTTCCGTTATAAAGAAGGATGCCCTGGATGCCTTTTCGTCACACCTAAGCTGCATTGAACCGGCCATAAATTTCACAGTTGAACTGGAGAAGGATCATCGCCTTCCATTTCTTGACGTTTTGGTGCAGCGTGAAGGGACAGGACTTCGCTTCAGCGTGTATCGAAAGGATACACACACAGGACGCTACCTCAATTTCAGTACAATTCATCCTGCTTGCCACAAACGTTCCGTCGCCTCCTCACTCATACAACGCGCGCAAAAAACTTGTAGTTCTTCAGAGGATCTGCAAAGAGACCTGAATGTGTTGCATGCTGAACTTTCAGGCAACGGCTACCCTGCTTCGTTTGTGAATTCAGTGCATAAACAATTATCTCGTCCGCCTATTAGTGCCTCCTCCGTGCCTGCTCCCTGTAAACGTGCCGCGATACCGTATGCTCCTGGAACCAGTGAGGCCTTAGCGCGCGTGCTCCGCTCCTTTGATGTACACGTGTCGCATGTGCCGGTGAAAAAACTGAAAAGTGTGCTCACAAACGTGAAGGACAAGCTACCAAGAGAAAAGTTTCCTGGTGTAGTGTACAACATTCCCTGTGCCGACTGTGATCACGTGTACATCGGCGAGACAGGCGATTTTCAAAGACGGCTGAAAGAACACTGTTACGACGTGAAAAAAGAAAAGGTGACTTCAGATGCACTCGCTGAGCATTCCGTTTCTAAAGGACATGATATTGACTGGGCCAGTGCGCATGTGCTAGTCACTGAAAGAAATCTAACCTCGCGACTTCATCTCGAATCATTACTAATCCAAACCACCGATACCACGCTAAATCGCAATGACGGCACCCTTCCCTCTGTTTACGCACTCTGTTTGCGCCATCTATTCGCACGTACATAGTCAATCCCCGTTCTTTCATTGCTTCATTTGTGCACTGACATCGAACAGTACCCGGGCCTCTACCATTTCGCCTCCATTGAAATGCGACAGCCGCGGCCGGGATCGAACCCGCGACCGGTGGGTGAGCAGCCGAGCACTCTAGCTACTGTCCCACCGTGGCGGACAAGGTTTTTATTTAAGCTTGCTGATGACTCTAGGCTTTAATAACTCGTATTTAGATCGCGCAACGCTTCGTTTCAAAGGCAGACCAATTCCACGAACGCGCGTCGGAGCGTCGAATCGGTTATCTGTGGACTGCGCAGAATGGCCCCGACAGAAGAGTGCTTTAATTTAGCTGTAGACTTCCGAAGAGTTGCGGACACCCGGCTAAAGGAGCCCTTGACAGCAGCAGTACGCCACTGTCGGGGTGCCGTTAGCGATAGACTGGAGCGTTTTTTTTTCAGCTACCATATTCTGACGTGGCGTTGTGACCATCTGATATATGTGGGTTCCGAGGCGGCGTAAGAAAGACGACCGAACACACTGGAGACCAAAAAGGGACTGCCTGACCCTTTTATTATTTCTTGGAAGCTGCCCGAGCACGCGGGATCTCAGCGCCGGTCTTCTTTATTTTCTTCGCGCGAAGGCGCGAAACACGCACCGAACGTCGTCGGCTATCGCTCGTGACAAATATAATTTCTGTTTTCTTAGCCCCATCACTGTTCTTGTGAAAAAAAAACACTACTTTGAGACTACCGTGAGCATGGTTGCCAGGTCAAAAAGGCTAGATATACGCAAACATTCCAACAAACTAGCCAAAAAGTAGCCTGATACCCAGTTAAAAATCCCACCAGAGTTTGTTTGGTGTGTTCTGGTGTTAACACCAAAGTACACTGGTGTGTTCTGGTGGACACACCAGCCTGGTTGGATGTGTACTGGTGGGGACACCAGCCTGGTTGGATGTGTTCTGGTGGGAACACCAGCCTGGTGGGATGTGTTCTGGTGGGACCACCAGCCTGGTGGAATGTATTCTGGTGGACACACAAGCCTGGTGGGATGTATTCTGGTGGATACACCAGCCTGGTGTGATTTTTTCTCGTGGATACACCAGCCTGGTGTGGTGTGTTCCGGTGTATACACCAGCCTGGTGTGGTGTTTAGCCAAAACCACACCGGGTTGGTACGGTAGTAGACTTTTAGTAAAAAAAAAATGGAGCTCACAGGCTGCTCAAGAAATATATTTTGTGTTTGGGGGCTTACCGTAGGCGTGAGCACAGGGGCGGCAGGGGGGGGCGGCGCCCCCCTAGTCACCTAAGAGGGGGGTGCAATGTCAGCCCAATACTTTGACATAATAGGCAGGGGGACACTACGACGAACCTACCCCCCCCTGAAGGGGAACCCTGCGCACGCCTATGGGGCTTACAATTGGACTCAGAATTTTCTTCAACCGAATGCACTCGGACTCAGACTCCCTAAAATTTTCCTCAACCAGACTCACTCAGATTCACTCACCAAAATATTACTTAGCCGGACTCATTCAGACTCGTGGCTGGATCCGAATCTCAGCGAGTCGACTCATGACTACGTTAACTTATAATTAGCTTTTCCGACCTGGGTGTCAATGCTATTGTTTCCTTGGCATGTGTTAACGCTCTCCACACACTGGAGCCAGGAAGCATGTATAACATATTTTACTTTGGTTTTGAAGGTTTTGTCGACCAGCATCTGCAAGACAAACCCACCGTAATAGACCTTATCATGACAAGATAGCACCGCTCACTGGATTTGCAAGTGCTGCGTCTGAGATGCAACCAAAATTGCTGTTGGAGCCACTGCATGTCAATTCACCTTTCATTGTATACGTGCAACACGTACAACCAACAGCAACCTACAGAGTGCTGCAAGAACATCAAGTGTTACTGTCCCCTCGTGACTTAGACCTGCGTCACACTGTTTACACGTCACTATGATAACACCTTCTCGATATGGAAACCAAAAATGTTTTTTAAGGAAGCGGTATTAAAAGTATATGAAAGGCGCTCGGAACAACTATACATTTTTTACTGTTCATGACACCAGAACTTTTATTAAGAGCAACAATACGAAAACTGCTAAAATTTGTGTCACTACTCCTTTAACGCTATCTAACATAATAGGTGGCCTCCACTACCCCTTTTGATCTCGTACCTTCAGATATCAGTTATTGGTGGTTGCAATGCAGTAAGCACATTTTTATTGAAAGACAACTCACACGAGATCATGGGCATCAGCAGGGGGTCAAAAAGGGGCACTTGCCCCCTCAAGCCACTCAAGCACTTCCCCACACCCAAGCTATCCCAGTGCTCTCCCCCTCTCCCAGTCGCGATGCAACAGTGCTTTGC